>JADLZL010001468.1:0-15574 GCA_015844335.1 Chrysopogon serrulatus
TGAAATGGCTCATAATACTATTGTCGAAGGGACCAAAATAAGGGCCTTAAGGGAAAAGCCCAACAAGCACTTAAAACTTCGGCCCGGTGGACCTCCCATTTCCACTATCTAAGCCCTGATCTTTGCAGAGCAGGGCCAGCCGCGACCGCAGCCGACGCCTACCTCGAGGAGGCTCGGACGGCCCTGGATCTCCGCCTCGCCCAGAGCCCAGCCGGGGGCCTCGGACGAGCCTCCACTCTCCGTCACTTTAGAGCCCCGGCGAGCGGGGCCTCGAGCAGCCGCCCGGCTTCCGTCCGCCCCTGAGCCCACGGCAACCGAGGCCTCGAGGCCGGGCCGCTGTCGCCAAGTCAAAAAGGCCGTACCACCGACTTGGCGCATATCCACCACCACCGCGTGTCGGGAGCACTCCATGTTACGGCGGGGGATGGGCACTCGCCCGTCACGGCCACGCAGGCAATCATGCTACGCGTCTCCACGAGTGGAGGCCACGCCGCCCGCAGGTAGAGACCTTGTTGCCTAACCCCTCACTTGAGTCCCATCGCGGAACCGGCGCCATCCACCATACCAAGACCCGCAGCTGACGGCGTCACCCAGGTGCGGGAGTGAATTTGGGCGCCCCCTCGATCAACCAACAGTCCACCGTGAGCTCGAGCCACGGGATGGGCGACCTGCAATGTGACGGCCAGGCCGCATTTGTTTCAGCCACTCTCCGGTCTGGCGACAAGCTCAAGGCCTCCAGGAGCCTTGGACTCCAGGCGGGTCAAGCTATGAGGCTCTGGCGCCCCCCTTCATCGCACTCCACCAACTTAGCGGGACATCCGCCATTACGGACAACGGTGACAAGGGAGGCGGCCAGCCTTGCCTGCGTCACGTGCCGGGGCGATCTACCAGCTCGGGCCTCGGATGGGGAGGGCCGAGCCGCCGGCCCGGCCCGCAAGCATGACCACCTCCTATGGGTTCCGTCTTCCCAATGGCTATAAAAGGGGAAGGTAGGGACCCATAGATGATAAGTTCACACACTCCGAGCCCGATATTGGCACCCTCCTCAATCATCACGAGACTTGGGACCCCGTCCCTCTCTCCTTTGCTTGTACACCCTACCCTCACGACACCCGGTGCAAGATAATACAGAACTCTCTCCCCATTTTGGGCGTAGGGCCGCCTGCTTGCCGAACCGGTATAAATCCTTGTGTTCATCTTGTACACCATCCGGGGTTGGGAACCACGCACCACAAATTCACTCGTTGGTGCTAGGACCTTGGTTCTAACGCCAAGCGGTTTTGGCAGCGCCCGGTAGGGTCTTGTGCATGCGCCTCTCTTCCGCCAAACCTCCAGGATGGCGGCCGGGCTTGTGGCGATGCTTCGGGGCGACTTCTCACCCCCAACTCCTCCACTCCTTTGGGCGGGGGGGGACTGATCGGTTCGGTGAGCTTGAGTTCGTGTCGGCGGGGTCGATGCGACATGGAACTCCTCCCGGCCGGGAGTTCGGGGGCTTAGATGAGTCCCCGGCGGACTCGACACCGGCCCGGCGAGGAGGCACCACGGTGCTCGCTCCGCCCGCGCTCGGCGGACGCACCACGGCCTGGCGGTCTTCAGAGAAGATCTTTGCGGCGCTGTGGGCTGGGCGACACCCGCCATAGGGGCGCTCGGCCGCCGTCGCCACCACGCCCGACCCATTTGGCATGATCAGCAGCTGCCGCCACGTACACGGCATTGGTCCCCCACCGCCATGGGAGCCGGAGGCGTCCCCGCCGTCGTGGCGCTCCCGCGGGAGCACCGGCCGGACATCCCGGCGGATCGCATCCATGCCTACGAGTACGATCGAGGCGGGAGGAGCGGCGAGCGCCACTCGGCCGCGCTACACCCACCGATCCGGCGCCACCTCGAGTACACGGAACCCGGGGGTTCATCCGGGCTGCGCCTTCAGCCCTCGGTTACCCGACTCCGACTCCCCGGGCGACATATGCGACCCGGTATGAGTGCTTCCATGTGGAGGTTAAATTGATCTCGGCTGGCCGATAGCGCTTGGCTGGCCGGCGATGAGGATCGGATCGTGACCCTAGAGCGCGCCCGTAGAGCCCGCCCGTGATGCGCCGCAGTGGATCAGGGGCCTCGACCATAGGGGCGGGGCCGCTGTGACACGGCCCGGCGAAGGATCCGGCGACCTGCATACTCGGGGAGCCCGCGTCGACCCACGTCGGCGGATCCAGCGACCTCGGGGCTAAAGCTTGACCGCGACCGTCTGCTTCTGGCGGAAGATGAAGCCTTTCGAGCAAGGCCACCGTAGCTGGCGCTCAACCCAAGCTCGCTGACACGGCAACTGCGCGCGGCGTCAGCTGAGGATGCGTCAATGGCGAAGGCGGTATCCTCCCATCTTCTGCGTGCAAGCCAAAACATACGGCTGCGGCCTTCTACTCGATCAATGCGGAGCCCTCCCACCGGGAGAAGCGCTGGCGTCATAGCGAGCTACGAAGAGACCTCGCCGAGACCGCCCGCGGTCCAACAGGCGAGAGCTGCGTCCTCGCGCCTTCGCGCTCGCAGGGCGAGGAACCCGCGGGCATTCCCGGGAGGAGCGCGAGGCCTCTGTCCACGGGGATCCCTCACGAAGGCCGGCTCGCGGCGCATCGGGACAACCGCGGCGACCTCGGCAGACGGCGGCACACGCAACATCGTGAGGGAGGCGAGCGCTGGGGCGAGCGCGACCGCCCGGCCAGCGCGAGGCGGCAGGCGTGGCGGCGGCGAGGACGCGGCTAGCGGACCCCGAGGGGCCCGTGCCTTCGGCCAGGGAGAAATCCAGCGGCGCCACGGTTCCCCTTTCGGTTCCGCCCGGCCCGCCCAACCTCACCAAGTACTCGGGTGAGGCGAACCCCGAGGTTTGGCTCAGCGATTACCGCCTCGCTGCCCGGTTGGGCGGGGCGGGGCGGCAATAGACTCATCATCCCAAGCCTTCCTTCACGGCGGCGCTCGGGCTGGCTGGAGCACCTTCCCGCCCACCACGATCTTTGGCCGGAACCGACCTAGTCAAAGTGTTAGGTGGGAAAATTTCGGGGCACATATGTGCGCCACGGGAACTCTGGGATCTCGGTAGCTCTTGCTAGAAGGGCAGTCACCCGACGACTTCATCCGGCGATCTCCATGAAGTGCACCGGGCTGCCCGCGTGGCCACCACCGCCATCATCGAGGCGCATTCCTCGGATGGGACAACACAAGGAGCTGGTCCTGACTGGGACGGAAGATGCCCTCCACCGCCAACGAGCTGTTTGAGGTGGCCCTAAATTTCGCCTCGGTGAGGGAAGCGGTGGGGAAACCATCTTTCGCGGCGCCAATGACAAGGACAAGTGGAAGAATGAAGAAGCCGGCCCGGTGCGGCGACCCGCAGCAAAAGAAGAACAAGAGGGCAAAAGCGGAGGGGAAGCAAGGCAAAAAGGAGGAAGACTCAGGATGATCTCGTCATTGCGGCCGACCGCCTTAAGGCACCAGGAGGCCAGGGGCTAGGGCGTTCGACGACATGCTCAGAAACCTTGCCCCTTCCACAAGTTCCCGTCAAGCACACCATAGGGAGTGTGACTTGCCTGCCGATTCTACCAAAAGCTGCCCCCTTGAGGACAAGAAGGAGAAGGAGGAGGATGACAAGGATGATGGGTTCGAAGATCCCACGATGTCTTCATGATCATGGGGCCTCCCCGAACCTTTCACCCGACGGATCAAAGCGGCGGCGAGAAGTTTACCGATTGCGCCCCCCCACGCCGCGGTACCTCCATGGTGGGCCGAGGCCATCACCTATGGCCCGGCGACCACCGCTCTACGTACCAAACCCGGGGGAGATACCCACTCGTGGTGGATCCCGTCATCGGTAACGTTCGGCTCACTAAGGTCTGATGGATGGCGGCAGCGCCCTCAACATCCTCTACTCCGACACCCTCATTTTATTTGGGGGTGGAGCCCGCACCTCGACCCTCCATCTCTCCCTTTGGGGGCATTGTGCGGGCAAGCGAGGCACGGCCTCGAATGAATTGACCTCCCCCGTCGTCTTTGGGGACGCCGTCAAACTACGCAAAGGAGGTCATTACAACCGGCGTGGTTGACTTAGAGGAACCTACCATGGCATACTGGATGTCAGCGTCTGCGAAAGTTCATGGTGGTCCCCGAACTATCGTACCTCCTCCTCAAGATGCCAGGCCCCAGCGGCGTCATCTTTATTGGATCCTCCTACGAGCACGTGTTCAAGCTGCGGCGTGGAGGCCATCGAGCATGCCGAGGCCATGGCCGTCTCCGAGGCTCGACTCCAAAGCGCCACACCGGCACCTTCGAGCCGTCAGATGGGGTAAGGGAGGTCCGCTCGACCCCTCCCACCTCGTCAGGCAAGGCGGTGAATATCACGTGACTCCCTAAGCCCTAAATAGGAAAACGTGCTCAAATCGGCTTTCTCGGCGCAAACATCGACATCTTTGCGTGGAGTCCCTCGGACATCTTGCGGGCATTAGAGGGATGTCGCCGGCACTCCCCATATCGGGCCGGGTCAGGCCAAATTGAAGCGGCGGCTGCCCGATTCGGCGAGGAAAGCGCGGGGCCATCGGCGGGGAGGTGAACAAGCTTTTGGCGGCGGATTCATCAAGGAGGTGTTCCACCACAGTGGTTATCTAATCATGCTTGGTTAGGAAGAAGAGTGGGAATGGAGGATGTGTGTAGACTATACTAGCTTAAATAAAGCATGTCAAAAAGTCCCTTTTTCCTTACAGGTGTATCGATCGGATAGTCGACTCCACCTCGGGTTGTGAGCTCTTATCCTTCCTTGATGCTTATTAAACTACCACCAAATAAAAATGAAGAGTCCGACCCATTTCGCGGCGTCCTTCATCACCCGTTCGGCATGTACTGTGCGTGGCGATGCCCTTCGGGCTTAGGAGCGCGGCCACGTACCAGCGATGCATCTTTGGCGTTTTTCGACCATATCCCGAGAAACCGTAGAGCCTACGTCGGCGACATCGTGGTCAAGACTAAGAGGGCTGGCGACCCCTCATCTCGACCTCAAGATGGCTTTCCGGTGTCTTAAGGCCAAAAGCGTCAAGCTCAACCCGTAGTGCGTCTTGGGGTTCCCGAGGCATGCTCCCTCGGGTTCATCGTCTCAGCGACATGAGGCCAACGCGGAAAAGGTGGACGCGGTGGCGAGCATGGGGCGATCAAGGACTGAAAGAGGCGTCTGGGAGTCATGGGCTGTGCGGCGGCCCTCGGTCGCTTCATCTCACGACTTCGGCGAGCGGGGCGCCCAATATCGCCTCACGAAAGTTCGAGCCTTCTCTGGACCCTTTGAGGCCGGGGAGGCCCTCAGCAAAAGCTCAAGGCTGCCCTCACGGCCCCCGATCCTCGTCCCCGGCAGGAGTGAACCTCTCCTCTTATGCGTCGCCGCAACCACCTAGGTGGTCGGCGACCATCGTCGTCGAGTCGCGGGGAGGAGGCCACACTGCCCGGTCCAAAAAGGCGATCTACTTCGCCGGTGAAGTGCTGTAGAGACCAAGATCCGCTACCCGCCGAATCCAGAAAGCGCTCTCTGGCGATAGTCGACTTCGGCGCAAGCTCGGCACCTTCGCCGGCGCCCACCCGTAGCGGTGGTCTCCTCCTTCCGTTGGGAAGATCCTCGAATCGGGAGGTCTCGAGGCGAGGTTGCCAAGTGGTCCGTCGAGCTCATGGGTGAGACTCTCTCCCTAGGGAAGAAGGCCATCAAATCTCAAGTCTTGGCCGACTTCCTCGCATGAGTGGGCCGGACACCCGGCTACCGCCGCTCTCGGCTCGAGGCGGAATCTTTGGGCGATGTACCGGCGGGTCCCTAATGAGGACGGGCGGGCCGGCCTCCTCTTAGTCTCTCCCTGGGGGTGCACATGCGATGCGTGATCCGCCTTCACTTCCCGGCATCGAACAATATGGTAGAATCACGAAGGCACGCTCAACGGAGCTAAAGATCGCCGTCGAACTTGGCGTCAAGCGCCTCGGCGTCGAAGGGGACTTCGCGGCTTCGTCATCGACCAAGTCATGAAGGACTCAAGCTGCCCACGACCCCAAGATGGATCGTCTTTTGCAAAGGCGGTGCGGCGCCACGAAAGACAAGTTCGGCGGTCTCGAGCTCAACCACATCGTCAGGAGGCACAGCGAAGCCGCCGATGAACTTCCTAAGATGCCATTTGGGAAGAGCCCGGTTCCCCACGGCGTCTTCACCAAAAGACCTCGCGGCTCCTTCGTCGCGTCGGGGGGGCAAGGGGAGGCCTCGGAGGATCGTTCCGCCCCCCTCGGCTGGGCCATCCAAGGCCCCTCGGCATCAAGGCCCCCTCAGCTTTCGAGGCACCCTCGGCATCAAATGCGAGGTCATGGAGATCGGCGGGGATCGGAGGCCGACCCCAAACGGGCGGAAAGCCATACCTGTTGGATCATCGGGGAGTCCTCGAGGACTTCAACCAAGCGGCGCGCCGCAAGAAGAAGCGAAATCGCGCCGTCGTCATCGGGGCCGAGCTCTACAAAGCGAAGCCCCTCGGAGTCTACTGTGATGCATCACGGTCGCGGAGGGCCGCCTAGCCCACAAGATCCCGCAGTGTCTGCGGCCACCCGCCGCTCCCGCTCCCTCGTCGGCGCTTTTACCAGAGCCGGGGGTTCCTCGGCCGACGCTGGTCAGTGGCGCATGCCGAGGTGATACGCTGCCGAAGGATATCGGTAATGCGCTCGTCGGACGCACAACATTTCAGCTCTCGGACCATCCGATCCGCGTGGCCTTTCGCCGTGTGGGGCTTGGATCTGGTAGGACCCCTCAAAGCGCCCAGGGGCTTCACTCATACGCAAAATCGCCATCGACAAGTTCTCAAATGGATCGGCGCGCCCCGTCACCAACATTCGGTCAGAAGCGGCGGTGCTTTTCTTCAGAGCATCATCCACCGCTTTGGAGTCGAACTCTATCATCACCCGACCACGGCACCCGGTTCACGGGGCGAAATTCGAAATTTCTGCGATAAGCACCGGATCTGGCGTCGTACGGTCCTCGGTCGCCTCCGACCCGAGCGGGCAGGTAGGCGGGCCAGCGGGATGATCTTTGCAAGGGCTCAAGCCTCGGATCTTCAACAAGCTCGACAAGTTCGGCAAAAGGTGGCTCGAGGAACTCCCTCGGTCCTCACGGAGCCTCGGGGCGGCGACCAGCGAGGCGGCGGGTTTTCGCCCTTCTTCACGGTGTACGGCGCTGAAGCCATCTTGCCTACCGACTTAATTCGGATCCCCGAGGCTAAAGCCTCTGGCAGGCCATAACCAAGTGGCTCGGGAGGACTCGCTGGACATGCTTGAGGAAGCCGGGGACGCTGCCCTCCTACACTCGGCAAGATACCAGCGGTCCTTCGGCGCTACCACGGCCAAAGGCAGTCGGACCCGAGACCTCGGGGAAGGTGATCAGTGCTCCGTCTCCGCCAAGACAACAAAGGGCGCCACAAGCTCACGCCGCCACAGGAGGGGCCCTTCATGTCGTGGAAGTCCTCAAGCCGGGCACATACAAGCTCGCCAATGAGGCGAGATCCTCAACAACGCTTGGAACATCCGCGGCTACGTCCTTTTACCCTAGAAATTCCAAGCATTGTACATACGCTTTGTACCATTGGCTAAATAAAACTAAGTCCTTGGGCGTTTTTCCAAATCCCGACATTACATCCCCGGTAGGACTCAGTGAGACTTGTTTTGGCTCACAAAACCAAGCCTCCCCGGGGGGGGCTAGAAAGGGGAAACCCCCTCACGGAAAGCACCCCTCAAAAAATCTTTTTGAAATCTTTTTCGTTTTCACGGCTATCTTTAAGTAGACTCGTTCGAAGGTTTCGCATACTTAGGAAAAGGCGACCAAGGTCATCCGAGGCCCAGGGCGGCCGAGCGAGGTCACCTATGCCCGGCTGGCGGTGCCTCACTCGCCACCCTCGGCCAAAGAATGACTCCAAGTGCGGCGAAGAGGTATTTTCGACTATGGAAGGGCAACAGGGCGAAGGCATCTACTCGCGCCGTCCTCCCGCCGGTTAAAGCGACCCCGGCTGCAAAGCATCCTCGCAAGACCAAGTAGCGAATACAAGCGGAAGGAAAGCGAGATAACGAAAAAGCTAGTACAAAAAGCATAAAAGCCTCAGCGGCGATTCACAAAGTGTCTCATAAAAACAAAATCAACATAAACCTTTATTTACGTGAGCGCTGGGCGGCCTGCGGGGATCTCTTGGGGGCATCCGGGCCAACGTCTTGGGTGGCGACATCCGGCCTCGGGGGCCTCGGCACCGGCATCGCGACCTCGGCGGACCGCGACCTCGACCGCGCAGCCTCGGCGTCACTAGCTTCCTCGGGAGTGGCGGCGGCGGAAACAAAAAAGTAACCACGGTCTGGCCGGGAGCCCGCTCCTCTCGGCCTCCTCGGCAATTTTGGGCGGCACATGGGTCTCGTGCCTCATCTCCTCGCCGGCCACGACAAGCCCCTCGGCGATCCGAGGGAGGTCGAGCGGTAGTGGGAACATGGTCAGCTGGCGTGTGTGACCGCCCGCCTCCGGAGGGCCTCCGGCTTGCCACCGCGCCCTCCCACCGCTTCGCGGCACCATGCGCCCGCCAGCGACATCAAGAGATTGCTGCCGCCCGGCTTTCCTGCGGCCTACCCGCGGCGCGGGGCATTTTGTGGCCCCTCCCGCGTCGAGTCTCAAAGCTTCGCCTGCTTGGCCGAGGTTATAGGCGGCTTGCCTGCGCGCCGCGAGGCTCTCACTCGGCTTCGATTCACCCACTGCCTGCGGGTGCAGAACCCGAGTTAGGCTCTGCGGTGCTTCTGAGCATGAAGGCGGTCGCGGCTCTTACACTCGCTTGGTGGCAGCGGAGGGTCTGAATTCTCACCGATCCACGCCGAGCTGCCTCGCTGGCTTAGGTACTCACTGCGCCTGGGATAGCCTTTCGGCCTCGAGCCCTCCGGCTTGCCGGGCGAGGGGATTTGATGCGTCGCGGCGCTTGAGGCCTCGGCGACCATCTCCCTCCTTCCGTCGGTCCGAGGCGCGATGCTCTGGCGTGGCCGCGCGGCGTCCTGGCGCGCGTCCTCGGCGTGCGGTGGCGGCCTGCGGCACGCAGTGCGGGATGGCGAGCGCGGAGCCTGCGGTGGCTTCGGCGTCCTTCGCGAGCTTCTCGGCTCGTGCGTCCGGTAGGCGAACACGGTGCCTGGCGTGAAATGTGGCGTGCGGTGATACGCTGACCGGCAGCTGCGTGAGGCTGGCCGGCAGCGGACATGCGGCGCTCGACGCCAAATGCGCCGTCTGCACACCTGCGGCTCTCCGGCCCGGTGCGATTCGGCTGAGGAAGGCGCTTCGAGGAGGAAGGAGGGGCTGAAAGCTCACTCACGCGAAGCAGAGCTCACGGCTCAACCCGACGCACAATGAGTCAGGCGGCCTTCTGCGTAGCGGTGCGCGCGGTCCACCCGCGCTCGCGAGATCACTCCCCTCGCTTGGCGTCATCACGGCGCAGGCCTCGCCTACTCCGCGAGGCGAAATTTGGCTCTCCGGGCAAAGGTGGGCTCACGGCGGGTTGCTCACCGGACGCTCAGCGAGCTGCCGTGGCACCCGCGGTGGGCGCCTGATGCGCTGCGCGCTCGGCTCACTCCCTCCTGCTTTAGCGGTGGCACCAGCGCCGGTGGCTACGGCTTGAAGTGAAAGGAGCGAGCTGGCTCCGCCTGCGGTCGCCAGCTGTCGGCGGTAGCAGCCACGGGCTCCTCCACGGCTGCCTCGAGTGACGACACGAAGTCTACCGGGCGACGCACGGCGGGATCCTGCAGTCGTCCTCCTACGCGGGGGCCTCCGCCGTCCAGCCGGTACCGTGAGCCAGCTCGACTCGACGCGCGGTCGCGCGAGGCGTGCCCGGTCTCCCGGCGAGGCTGCTTGCGCGCCTCACCGCTTCGCCGCGAGGACCACTCATGCGTGCCAGCGGCTCTCAGCGGCCTTCTCCTCTCTCCACTCCAATCGGGCGGTCGGCTCGTGGCAGCGGAACGAATCAGCGCGGAGCCACCGCCTGCGTACAGAGGCGAGCGCGTCCAGCAGCGGCCGATGCGCTTCAAAGCTGCGGATAGACAGAGGCGGAAGTTAGCGACGAGGCCGACGTCGAGGCCGGCGGCAAGGTGTGGAGACACCACTTACCAGCGCACTTTAATCCTAGCTCGAGGCCGGGACCACGCCCGTGGCGCAGAATGTCCGGGAAAAGCGCCCGGGGCGGCCTTTCGCCCGGCCGAGGCGTCCTACTGAGCGAACTCCGAGCGCCTCTGGCGGCAGCGGGCGGCTGTAGCGAGCCTGCGGGGGAGAGCTTCGGCGACCTCGCTTCGTGGCGTCACGCTTCTCTCTCGAGAGGGGCGTCCAGCATTTGAGGCATCAGCTGACCCCAAATCGCAGGCCACGAGGCGAAACCTCTCCCCAGCCCGCCGGTGGCGGGCCGGCGCGGCGAACTACCGCCACGCGGCGCGCGGCATTACCTCGGGAGTCCAACCCCGAGCGGCGGCTTCATTTCGTCTCGTCCACTCCTCACACCGCCGCCCGTGCGTCGATGTCATGCGGTGAGATTGTCGGCGCAGCGTCCCGTAGAGAACCCTCACGCTCTGGCGCGCGCGCCCGGAGACAGGTCCTCCCTCTCGCCTTACCTTTGCTGGGCGTTGCTTGCGGCACTGTCACTGCATACGCTTCTCGCCTCCGCGCGCTCGTGATTAGCGCCTTCTCGCAGCTGTCGGGAGCTTTCGGCGCTGCTTAGCCTCTCGCGAGCCCGCAAGCGCGGCAGCCAGGATCGGCGTGGGAAGAAGAAAGAGAAGAGAAAGCGAGACGCCGCAGCGGAGGCGGAGGCGAGGTCGCTACGAGGCGTGTAGTCCTTGTCGGGCGCATCGGGATCACGAGCAGCTGCGAGTGCTCCACCGTGCCGCTGCTCATCGATGCGAGACCTCGGCGAACTAGGTCTCGGCGCCATCCGAGGTCCCCCTCCCGGGGGTTGCCGAGCCGCATGTCATCTGGCCGTAGCGCCCGATGCATGGCGGCGATGCAGCGCTTGTGGGAAAGCGGCGATCACGAGCGTCGAGACCCTCGCAGTCAGTAGCGCCGAGCGGTAAGCACCTTCCTCGGCGGGGTCACCCTCTCGAGGGATCGGCTCCTTCGCCCGCACGCGGTGGCTCGGAGTCGAACACCTTCGGTGTATGCGGCGGTGGCCACCGTCGTTGCGAAGGTAGAACCACTAACATTGCCAACCACGGTTCAGTAGCGAGCCTCGCGAGAGATATAGTCCCCTGCGGTGACTGGATCGCTTGGTACGCAGTGCTTAGCCGGACGGCCAACCTCTTCCCCTTCTCTTTCTCTGCTCCTTCCCCTTCTCTTTCTCGCCCGGCGAAGATTTCAAGGCTAAGTAGCCCTCGAAGAAGTAGAGCCCACGAGGTCGATGGGCGTCGGCGCCGAGGTAGCCCTCCCCTGGCGCCCGCGAGGCGGCGGCGTGGGAGATGCGATTGAGGGCGAGGTTGTGGAGCTCAAGCCATAGTGCTCGAAGGCGCCGCGGCGCCCCAACATCCCGAGCCCGCGCTCATGGAGCGGCGGTGAAGCTCACGGCGTACCCGGCGGGCGGATCTGCGATCATCAGAGCGGCGGCACGATCCACTCGGCTCGTGGAAGTGATTCCGGCTGGCTCGAGGAGCCCCTTCTCCCTGCGCGCCACCGGCTCCGCCTCCGATCACGGAGCAGGGGCTCCCGATCCGCCCGCATGCCAGCAACGTCGGCCTTGAGGTGCCATCCCTTTGGCGAGAAGGCGAGGATCGGCGAGGAGGGGGCACGGAAGTCTACTTCCTTTCCTCTCCGGCGAGCTCAAAGAGAACTTTCTACTGGCGCTGACGGCGAAGGAAGCGAAGGACGGCGGCGGCGGATACAAAGGAAAGGCCAATGCTGGCCGCCCGCCTGGAGTATGTACCCGGCGGCGCTCCCCTTCTTTGCGTGGCACGTATCGGCCCGCGATGATCGCTTTCACGATACACACAGCGCGCCGCGGCCGGCGCCGGCGCACAGCGACGCCGCCACACGGGCTCAGCGCCGCACGCACGTTGCCGCGGCGCATCCCTCACAAAGGATGCGGGCGGAGGCCGGGAGGAAGCCTACCCGCCGTGATGACGTGGCCCAGCGCAATGACCAGCGGCGCGGCGCACCTCACATCCCTGACGTGGGACCAGCGAGAGGGGCGTAGCTACCGCGGCTGCCTGCCATAGCCCAGGAGAAAGTGGGAGCACATACGCTTCAGCGCGGCTGTCACTCGCGCCCATTGCGCGCGCTGGCGCCAGCGCCGCCCCACGTTAAAGAGGCAAAGCAGTTCGCTTCTCCGCGCAAGAAGGAGCGAGCGGCAACCCACCCTGGAGTCGAGTTTGCGCGCGGCGGCGCCCATCTAAGGGTTCGGCAGCAGCGGCCACCCGAAGGCGTGGCAGTCGGGAGCAGGCTGCGGGCGGCCTCATACCGGCTGGCCCAGCGCTGGCGTCGCGTCGCATTAGCATCCGAGAGGCGGCATGGCGGCGGTAGAGGGTCCGGCGTGTACCGCGAGCCCTCCGGGACCGGGCGGGCCGGACGACGCCCACCGGGCGGCGTGCAGATGCGCTCTGAACCAGCGCCTCCGAGGGCGGCCAGCACTAGCGAATGGGGAGCACGCGGCGGTTCACTTGGATTCTCCCGGCCCAATGAGCTCACGGATCTAGTAGGTGTTCGACGCACTGCGATGCGGCGATAGCGGCCACAGTCCACCCACCTCCTCCTCGCGGAAGAAGGCAGGAGTCGCGTAAGCGGCGTGAGTCCCCATTAGGTTCCCTCGTGCAGCTCGGCGAGGGCACCGAGCTTCCCCAGCGAGCAGACCCAATTTGGGAGACGCCTAAAACGGCCGAGCCACGGGTGAGCCCGGCAGACGGCGGGCTCGAGCGGCTTACCGGACTGTACGTCCACCAAAAGAGCGCACTAGCGCGGGCCCAGAGTGCCCTGCACTTTCGCGAGGCCTCGGGAGCTACACACACACCGGCCAGATGCTTTCAGCGCCCTGCACCAGGATAGCCACGACTCTGCAGGCCTCAAAAGCCACGTGCGTCGAAGCTAAATACAAGCCTTCGAAGGAGTCCCCAAACTCCTCGAAGCCTCGCGACTTCGCCCGGCAGTGCGCTTCGCGCGCACCACTGAAGCAGATGTCGGTGGCGACCAAAAGCTTAGCGCGACCACCGGCCTGCGAGCAGTGCTTGCCCTCCTTGCCAGGCTCGCGCTCTTTGCGAGTCAAAATACCAGAGGCCTTAAGAAGAAGCCCAACAAGCGCCAAAAGCACCCGGCCAGCGGTAGCCTCCCTTTTCCACTATCATCTAAGCCCGCGGTGCGAGGGCGGGCCCAGCGGCCCACGACCGATCGAGCCTACCTCGCGAGGCTTCCGGACTGGCGCCGATTCTCCGCGCCTACGCCCAGAGCAGTAGCCTCGGGCGAGCCTCCACTCTCGATCGCTTGAGCGCGGCGCTTCGAGGCGAACCGGCGCCAGTTTCCGTCGCGAGCCCACAGCAGCGAGGCCTTCGGGCGCCAGCGCCACTCCAAGTCAGCGTACCGATAGGCTTGGCGCATATCCACCGCGCCGAAGTAGCCGAGAGCACTCCATGTTACGACGGGGGATGGGCATCGCCGATCGGCCACGCCGGCAATCATGCAGCTTGATGTCTCCACGATGGAGTCGCCCGCCCTGGTGGGGTTTGTCTGCCTAACCTCCGGCGAGGTCCATGGCGGGAACCGGGCCATCCACCACGCCAAGGCCACGGCAGCGGCGTCACCCCGATGCGAGTGAAGCTGGACACCTCCCGGTCAACCAGCAGTCCACCCGTGAGCTCGGGCGGGATGGGCGACCAGTTCATGCCGGCTGACGGCCGTGGCTGTTCAACCACTCTCCATGCGGCGGCAAAGCTCCGAGGCCTCGAGGCCTGGCCTCCCACTCTGGTCAAAGCTTCTCAGGGCTACGCGCCCCTCAGCTCGCCCACTCCCACCCTCCAACGGGGCGTCGGTCATTCGCGGACAACGAGGCAGGGCGGCGTCGCCTTTGCCTCATCACGGTCGGGGCAGTCGGCCTGGCAAAGCCTGCGTCGAGGAGGTGAAACCCATGACCCGACCGAGCACGATGCCTCTTGTAAGGCCTGCACCTCTCCCCTTGCGGCTATAAAGGGGAAGGACCACATAGATGGCGAGGTTCACACACCGCAAGCCCGATATTGGCACTTCACTCGATCACCACGAGACTTGGGACCCGTCCCTCTCATTAACATGCACCCTACAGAGCACTGGTGCAGATATCCTGTATATCGGTAGTGAGGAGTATCTTGAGGTGATTGGGAAATATTATACTACGAGATTTTGTTTATATTTCACCCATCGCAGTAGTTAACCTTTGAAAGAGGTTCTTTTAGGCGACTGAGGACAAGAATCTCTTGGTGAGTCATGGGAGCGTTTTTGAGCTTGTTATACATTTTGCTGCGATATTGGTTTTCGGACTTGTAGCGTTGATTTTTTGTTTGGGTCTTTTTGTGGAATCTGAGGATCCCTTGATTTAGTCTATGGATTAGGTTTTCTTCATTATCTATGCGAAGTAATGCCTATGCTAATGTGTTATTCATGTCTATTTGAGGGTCTTTGGAATATGAGACTTATCATCGACTAGAGCGAGTCTTGGTGTAAATCAACGATAATCTCTTTTCTGAAGTTTGGCTATCAGTCTGAATTTGAGATTGAGGTTTGTGTTTAGACTTCGGTTTGTTGGATGCTGGTGATTCATAACGTCGAGATGTTGGAAGGGATGTTGGAAGGGGTGTGTGAATTCTTTGACTTTAAATGGCGTTTGGGGAGTTCAGGATGGCATGTTGAGTGGTGATGTTGGGAGGGCAATACCGCTTGGGTGTAGATTGTGTCCCCTTCTGTGTTATAAATGTCTATGAGATACAAGCTATCCTTGACTGGTGGATCTTTTTATGCTCTTTCTGCTAAACTTTATAATGACCTGAAGGTCTATCAAGACATCTAGGAATAGTCATAGGAATGCCCGAGAGAGAGCAACGACGATGAAATGCATAGGACATACTAGAAATACATATGCTTCGTTTTGTAAAAGAATGGATGGAAGAGGGCGAAGCTTTGACCAGCATCTAAACTTAGTTTAAATTCGATGGTGAGCTTAAATCAATTTCTTTAAATTAAAGCGGGAACTCACCAAGTTTGAAAGCTTTTTGGGGATACTTTAGGGATATCAATTTATTGGAATTTAGAAAATAAAACGTCTGATAAATGTCTTAGGCATGAAAGTAATAGAGGCAAACTTGTTGTCTATGGACATCATGGAAGAAACACCGTTGGAGTTTTAAAAAATTACATTGATGGCGTGGGGTTGTCTCATAAACATTCATGATCCGGTCATATGAGAAATCTTCGAATCTTTTGGTCTCTCTATGTTACCACACGAGATTTTCAACCCCTCTTTCTATGTTCATAAATTATTGAAAATGGTGGTTGTAGATGCATATGTTTATTATAAATATTGTAGATCGTTGC
>JADLZL010001470.1:0-13231 GCA_015844335.1 Chrysopogon serrulatus
GAGGGGCGGATCTTAGAACCGGGCGGAGAGCCTTCGATATGTCGAAGGCCTCAAGCGGGATGACCTCGCTGGGGGGTTCGGGTGGAAGAAGGCTGATTCTGCGGAACTTGGGAGGCGAAAAGCAATTCGCCACGACTAATCGGGAGGCGGGTCTAAAGCAAGCAAGTCCGCCCGAGGCGAAAGTCTTTCGGTCGTGTCTAACTTACCATTTAGCGCCATCTCTCACTTGCGAGGCAATGGTGGGCCCCTTCATCGGATGACCCACATGGGCCGGATCCGCTGCGCTACAGGAGGTGTTACAGGATGGACGAGGAAGAAATGCGGATTTGCCCTGGCGCCCCTTGGGGGAAAGCATTACCTCGGGTAAACCCTAAAGGCTATAATCGGGATTGTAAAAAGCGGCGTCGGCGGCCTATAAATAGAACCAGCGGGGGCACGTGGGAAAGAAAAGGCGAGGCCGGTCGAGGCGCTTAGCTGCGGTCGAAGTCCGAATCCTATTGTAAACTTTTTGTCGCTGGGTTCCCACGGCGAAAGTGTTTAACTCGAGGTCCATTTCATTGAATCCATTTGTTTTTCATCTGGCGTGGCTGAATTCTCTCAGTGTGGGAAGGTTGTGGTTCTTAACTAACATTGGCGCCACCGTGGTTGTTGCACAAACCTTCCATGCCTCAGAAACCCTTGTGAAACAAGCAACCGATGGGGGTGGAAGCGTCAGCAGCCAGAGCAAACCGATCTGGCGGCCGTCGTCGGATCGATACCCTACCCCGTGTTACCGGCCCAACCACGAAAACCCTCAGAGGAACATCGAAGAGCAAGCTGGAAAGGCCGCCGCCGATGGCGGCGATGAGATCGAAAAATAAATGAACAAACGCATGCCTCAAAAAAGCTGGTAGAGTATGAGCAAAGAGATCAAAGATTGCATGACGAAAGACAACGGCTAGGCTGAGCGAAGGCCGAAAAAAGATCGCTGCAATTAAACTACGGGACATGCTCGGAAAGAAATTTGAAGAAACACGAAGAATGTTAGCTCGGGAAATTGAAGATGCTGCGAAACAACAAAGACTCTAATGTGCCCACCGAGAGAAGGTCGTCCCCATTTCCTTTCGAGGGCCGGGCGTAAACCTCATTCCTCTCGGCGAAACATCCATTTGTCGCAAGAGTTGCGGCAACATCCGGCCCACGGGCTACAAACCTCGAGTACCACCATATGATGGTCGGTCAATCAGGGGAAGTTCTTAGCAAGCTACGAAGCGGCCGTAATCTCGGCGGGGAGATGTCCGGGCTTTAGCGAAGTCATTCATACTAGCGGCGGAAGGCATAGCTCACGAATGGTTCGTCACCTTGAAACCAATGTCAATCAAGTCTTGGGACCAAGCGAAGAAAAGAAATCTTGTCAACCTTTCAAGGCTATCAACACGAAACAAAAGCAGACGCGAGATCTCATGAAGCGTAATGCGGCGAGATGATGAACCACTTCGCCGACTACATCAAAGCGCTTCATTCAAGTAAAGGCGCAAGCACCCAATGTTCGAAGCGGCGGTGATAGCGGCTACCACCTTGAAGGACTTGCCAGCGGCCAATGCCGCAGGCGTACCTCGCCGCGGTCCCCACGTCTGAGTCTCGGGCTGTACACAATCATGAACCAATACGCCAAGTCGGATCTGCGGACTTTAGAAGGCGCAAGGCATCTCGAAAAAGTACAAGTCAAACCACGAAAGCACCGCGGCAACCGCCATACTTCCCGGAAACCAAAGAAATGTCGGACCATTCCGTGCGATCAACAATTTGCAAGAGGAATCGGCAACTCAACCACGACCACCGTAACCGGGACGAAGAACCATAGTATAAAAGATCACGAGAACTCATTTTAGAGGAAGAGGAGGTCGAGGATCTCGTGGAGGGCCGAGATGGGTGGGCCGTGGAGAAACGCCCCGCCAAGAGCAGCCTTCTTTGTTTCGTTTGCGGCCTTGCAGGACATGTCACCAAAGAGTGCAAGTACTCCAAGATGGCGAAAGAGCTCAAGGAAAAGGGCGATGCGTCCCGAGCGATGAAGCATCAAAGCATATCTTCCACAACACCAAGCGGAGACCCAAGCGTACAGTAGGGGGGTATTATCCCGTAGCTCCAACTCAGCCGATGCAAAGGGTTTCTCAGCCAAACTTTGCATGGCGGCGGCAACCCTATGTTCCTCGACCAGCGTTCATGCACCGGCTCAATCAGCCGCGGCCTCGTCAACCATCGGCGAGGAACAAGTGCAAGTAGCGCACAAAACCATAGCCAAGTTCGCAGAACCGGGCCAAGAGCATCAAGCAATCAACAACATTCTTCCAACAAGGGGACACATCTTCCCCATCACGGGAGGGTCTAACCAAACACGCAAGCAAAAAGGCAAGGCGATTATGAAAGAAAGAGTCCATCACGCCCGTCTTCCATTGAGCAGACCCGCATGGTCTCGGATCCTATCACCTTGGCGAGTTAGATTTCCAACTCCGGGATTACCCTCACACCGGCAGCTTTTCGTCATAAGCGCGAATGTGAATGGTTTCACCCTCCACAACATACTCCTCGACACCGGGCTTCGGCGGACATTTTGTTCATCAAGCCATTTGAAGCCATGGGGCTCGACCCAAGGTTCATTGAGCCGGCGAGCAACCCGCTGCCGGCCGGAGGAAAGAAAGTAAGCGCAATAGGCAAGAAAGCCATCCTAGTATCTTTCGCGGCAGAATGTTAGAAACGAGCGATTACTTTTGGCGTCGTGAACATCGACTACCCATATCTGACCATTTTGGAAGAGGAACAACCAACAAGTTCGAGATGGCGATCAAGCAATGTTACCTATCTTGTGAAAATGCCTTCACCCTTTTGGCGTCATCACCATTCACGGAGATCGGCAAGCCGCTAGGCGCATTGAAAAGCCGGCGCCCGAGTACGGCATAATCAACGAAGTCGCAAAGAAACCAAAAAAAGATGAGCAATACAACGAAAAAGACACTAAGAAACCAAGACCCGGTGGAAGCGGTTGAACTTACGCTCCGGCCCGAGAACCAAGAAAAAAAGTCAAGCTTGGTGCCGACCTCGGCGAACACGAGTCCGCCACACTCTTGAGCTTCTTAAGGGAGAATGACAATGTTTTTGCACAGTCGGTAGAAGATCTTCAAGGAGTTAGCCCGCGATTTGGCCGCGGCATAACCTCAACGTCGACAAAAGTGCGAAACCACGTAAGCAAAGATTAAGGAAAATGTCAAACGAGGCGGCAAAGGCGACAAAAAGCGAAGTACAAAGACTTCTCGGCCGCGGGAGTTATAAGACCCGTCCAATACCAGAATGGTTGGCAAATATCGTCATGGTCAAGAAATCCAACGGGAAATGGAGAATGTGTGTCAACTTCACGGACTGAACAAGAGTTGTCAGAAGGACCATACCGTTGCCAAGGATAGACACCTTTGGTTGACAAAGGCGGCGGGGGGTGCGAAATGATGAGTCTGCTCGATTGCTTTTCGAGGATATCACGGATATGGCTAAACCCGGCGGCGAGGAAAACAAGCTTTATCACGCCGGGAGGAACGTATTGTTTTCGCCCGAATGCTGAAGGCTCTAGAAACTTCGGGATCAACTTTTTTCAAGAATGCCAGATCTTTGTGTTTGGCAAACAAAAAGGCGAAACCTGGTAGCCTACGTGGGCGACATTGTCGTAGCAAGCAAGTGTAAGGACAACCACATAGCGGACCTTCAAGAAACTTTTCGCCAACATCAAAAAAAAGCGGCCTCGGGTTAAACCTAGATAAATGCATTTTTGGAGTCAGAGCGGAAAGATGCTTGGGTGCCTCGTCTCGGCAAGAGGAATAGAAGCTAACCCGAAAAGATCAACGCTATAATCAATATGCAACCACCAAAACGAGAAGGCAAGTACAGCAAGCTGGCCGGCAAATTAACCCGCACTCAACGGGTTCATAGCAAGGTCGGTAGAAAGGGTTACCTTTTTCCGCATCCTTAAAAATTGAACCTATTCGAGTGGGGTCGAGCAACAAAAAGCCGATGAATTGAAGGCATACCTCACCAAGCTTACTACGTTATCAAGACCATCACTGAAGCCCCACGCTGCTCACGTACATCGCGGCATCTCCATCGGCGGTCGGCCAGTCCTAATCGAAGAAAAAAGGAAGATGGCATCATGGGCGGTTCGGTATACTTTGTCTCGAAGCATTGGCGGGGAGGCGAAAGTCAACTATTACGAGCTCGAAAAGATTGCATACGGTAGTAATGGCCTCGTGTAAGCTAAAGCCTTACTTCAAGCTCACAAGATCAGTACTTTCGGCCCAACCACTAGAGGCAATGTTCGAAACCCGAAGCCATCGGGAGGATAGAAAAGTGGGCCATGAGAACTGAATGAATTCGTCATTGATTTTGAGCCTGAATCTGCAATCAAATCACAAGTAATAGCGGACTTCATTGCGGATTGGACACCAGCGACTTACGACACAACCGCAGAATTGACGAACGAGAATGGGATGTCGTATGCGGCGGCGCTTGGGGAAGCTCTGGCGCCGGAGTCGCGGCCATTCTAACACCACCATCGGGCCCCAAATTTGAGATCTGGCGACAAGGTTGGAATTCGCGGCAACCAACAACATCGCCCGAATCTGAGGGGCATTATCCTCGGTTGAGGAAGCTGCGTGCTTTAGGCGTATGAAGGTGCAAGGTCCTATCGGACTCACAAGTCATCGTCGGGCAAATAGAAAAGAGTATGAAGCCAAGGAGCCAGCAGCTTGGTAAAGTATCTAGCCACCGTGCGGCGAATGGAAAAGCACTTCTCGGGTTTTACGTTGAAGTACATTCAAGAAGCAACAACGTCGAAGCGGATCAAGCGGCAAAAGCGGCCGCTGAGGCCACCCGTTACCCCGGATGTTTTCTTCCAAAGTTAACGTCAAAGCCATCGGCGAAGTCGAAAAATACCCGGCAACCATCCATGTCATCAAAGGAGAAACTGGCGCGCCGAGATATTGGCGTACTGGCGGGGAACATATGAACCGCCCTCGAAACACGGCCGACCAACGAATGAAGTCGAGGACAAGGCAATACTCAATCATCTCGAGGCGAGCTCTGCAGAGGCGGAATCGCGGCGCCATTGCTCAAGTGCATCGGCGAGAAGCAAGGAAAGAGCCTTCTAGAAGAGATACATGCCGGATCTTGCGGGCGCCTGGAGGAGCACATGAGATAGCACACGAGCCATGCGCCAAGGTTTCTATTGGCGAGCAGCGGCCGAAGATGCAAAGCAACTAGTGAAAAGCATGCGTGGGGTGTCGGATGTTCGCCAAAAAGCAATCGGCGCCCTCGGCACCAATGCGGGGCATAATACCAACTTAGCGTTGGAGGTGGGGGAATCGATATCGTAGGCCCCTTACCAACCGCACCGGGAAACCTACGGTTTTGCGGTGTGGCAGCTTGAATACTTCTCGAAATGGATCGAAGCCAAACCACTCGCCAAGATCACATCGGGGTCCCTCATAAATTTCACTTGGCAAAGAATCATCTGCAGATTCGGCACTCCGTCCTACATCACTTTGTTGACAATGGCAAGCAGTTCGACTCCGCCGGACTATCGGGTTTTACGCTCGAGCTTAGTATCAAACTCACTTTTCGCATCGGTTAATCACCCGCAATCCAACGGGGCGGTCGAAAGAAGCGAATGGCTTGATATTCACGGCAGTTCGAAATCCTTGTTCGATGCACCAAAAGGAAATGGGCAACCGAGATAACAACGTCGGCTGGGGGCACAGCGTGTCAAAGTCAAAAGCCCGAGGCTTCACACCATTCCGCCTCTGTTTGGCGGCGAGGCGATCCTCGGAAGAGGCTGAAGTTGGAATCTTTTTCGAGTGCGCTTCCCGGATGAAGACAACAGCAGGCGAGAGCTACTGACTAGACCTGTCGAGCAGACCCGGGTTAATCGCGGCAAACAACCTCGACAAGTACCACCAAAGAGACAAAGGCTTGGAGAGACAAGAAGATTCTGCGCAAGAATATTGTGCCGGGGGACCTCGTCCTCATTCGCCATCCGACAAACAAGGCAAAGCTGCCGGTCCCAATGGTATGGACCTTTCATGGTAGCAAAGCAAGTGGGGCCATGTACTTTTGCCTCCTCAAAGGCGAAGGGATCGAAACAACACATACATGGAACAACGACAACTGCGGAGGTTCTACACTGGCGGAGAGCTTAGTTTTCTTTTTTGTCATTTTCTATGTACTTTTAATTTTCATGTATTCCACCACCGCGAGCACTCTTTTTTTCCTCACAAGTGTCCCCTTACTCGGAAGGGAGTGAGGTTTTTGATGAGCCGCATCATGTAATATTCAAACAAAGTGAACTCGGGCGACCCATGCACATTGCATCAGAAAAAAGCCCGAAAGCGGCCAGGCGCAACCACGAGCGGTTATCGGCGACACGGCGAAACGGTAAGGATACGAAGTCCTTGCACGTAATACCAAGGCTAGGACCTCGCATCTAATCGAAGCCTAAGTGGCTACAATGTTTCGATCTCGACAAAGCGAGGGAGGCGAAAACTTCAAAAAGCCTAAGGGCTACAATGTTTCGATCTCCGACAAGCGAGGGAGGCGAAAACTTCAAGAGCCTAAGGGCTACAACGTTTCGATCTCCCGACAAGCGAGGAGGCGAAAACTTGAAGCCTAAGGGCTACAATGTTTCGATCTCCCGACAAGCGGGGAGGCGAAAACCATAAAAAGCCTAAGGGCTACAATATTTCGATCCCCAACAAAGCGAGGAAGCGAAAACTTCAAAAGCCTAAGGGCTACAATGTTTTCGATCTCCCGACAAAGCGAGGAGGCGAAAACCATAAAAGCCTAAGGGCTACAATATCTCGATCTCCCAACAAGCTGAGGAGGCGAAATGTCTAAAAAGCCTAAGGGCTACCACAATTTCGAGGGAATCAAGGCGGTTAAAATATCCGCAGCGTATCGATAACATGGTCGGACACCTTTGGACTAACATGAGCTGCTTTCGTGGCTCACGGTCTTCGTGGTAGTCAGCTGTTCCCTAAGCGCCACGGTCTTTGGTTAAGCTAGTCCAAAACGTCGATAGGGTCCGGTGATTTGGGCGTTTCAGCGACTGCCTTTCCCAAATGCCTCAATCCCGGGAAAGGGACTACAAGCACACTCATGCCGCGATAATCCATGGTAAAAGAGAATAGCAAGCCCATCTTATATAACTGGCGGCGGCCGGGCGGTACCCAACTAACCAAGGACAAGCAATTATTAGGGCGATAAATCACCAACAAACATCATTCAAGGCCCATGGCATCAAAAGCCGTTAAAGGCTCAAGTACCCAGTATAAATAGAGATGCTCATAACCAGGGCATCCATCGGCATCACACACCACCATCAGCTCAACCCGCCACACTACCGCGGACATGGGTCGCTGGCACCCAACAAGAAAGAAAAAGACCCACGACAACCGAATCCTGAGCTAAAGGCAAAACTGCGATTGAAATACTAGGAATAAGAGAGCGGCACGAACAACACCAAAGCCGAATCGAAGGGACCAGCGCAGGCAATGCGAGATGAACCGTCTATCCTAGGCTTTGGCGCCGCAATTTGAAAAAAAGGCTCTAGGCCGCAGCGCCAAACCAATTGTAAAATCATCAAGTGCCTTTCAACGGCGCGAGTGTAACTCTCCCACCCAAATAAAGAAAGAAGGAAGAGGCTTCTCATATTAACAGGCACAATCTGGAGTTAAAATGCTTTCGCCCGCGCGAATTTGGTCTGCCCCCTCAGCGGATTAGAGGGGGTGGCGCCTTTCGACATAGCAGAATACGCTGAAGGGGCTAAGCCAAATGCTTTCGCCCGCCTTGAAATTTGACCCCCTCGGCGGATTAGAGGGGTGGCGCCTTCGACGTAGCAAGAATGCGCTAAGGGGGCTGGAGCTAAAAACGCTTTCGCCGGGCAATTTGGTACCCCCTCGGCGGATTAGAGGGGGTGGCGCCTTTCGACGTAACAAGAATACGCTAAGGGGCTGGAGCTAAAATGCTTTCGCCCACGCGAAATTGACCTGCCCTCTCAGCGGATTAGAGGGGGTGGCGCCTTTCGACATAGCAAGAATACGCTGAAGGGGCTAAGCCCAAATGCTTTCGCCCGCGCGAAATTGACCTGCCCCCTCAGCGGATTAGAGGGGGTGGCGCCTTTCGACGTAGCAAGAATACGCTAAAGGGCTGGAGCTAAAACGCTTTCGCCCGCGCGAATTTGGTCTGCCCCCTCAGCGGATTAGAGGGGGTGGCGCCTTTCGACATAACAAGAATACGCTAAGGGGCTGGAGCTAAAACGCTTTCGCCAACGTGAATTTGACCTGCCCCTCGGATTAGAGGGGTGGCGCCCTTTCGGCATAAAACTAAAATGCACCAACCGGTGAATCTAACGATCTCGCCAAAGCGAATACGGGCCCACCTCAAAGCGGGGTAAGAGAAGCGGCGCTCCCCGTTCATAACAAAACACGCGGGGAATGTAAACTCTAGTGCCTTCGCTCGCGCAAAAGTATCAATCAATCGAATTATGAAAAAGCGAACAAAAAGTAACGCCAAAGAAGATAACACCATCGACCGCGAAGGCGTTCTTTGAACGACAACGTGGATTACATAGAAATTTGACGAGCGGTAAAAAAGTTATAGCGGCGATGCCCAAGACCAACATCTTCGTCGGAGGCGGTTCCTCCTTGACATCACGAGCGACTGGCCCGTGGCAAGCGCCGTCGCGACGACAGCGGCGGCAGCGATCTCGCCGTCGACCATCGAGTGCGCCCGATCAAACCCCGCGAAAAAACTTCGTTAACTTTGGCATTCTCCGCCCGGCAGCGTAGCGGCCGCGAATCAATAAAAAGTCGGAGAGATGGCGTCGGGGAAAACGTTTCCGATAGCGAAACCATGATGACCCACCAACAAAGAAATCCCCACATCGAATAGTGGCGGCCAAATGAATTGTGCTTCAGCGGTCCCATCACCGGGGAACTGCGCATCGTCATGTCAAAGTTATTACAACCATAAAGTGTTCGGCGCAAACATTCACGCACATCGGAAAAAGCGGTCAATATTTACGCTCAAGCATCTACCCTAGAATTCGGCCGGTGGGTCTTCGACGTTCTGGGCTAAGCGTCTTGCCAGGGTCGGCGGAGTATCGGCGGAAGCCAGCCTCGGCCTCGGCGTCGCGTTCCGCGATGTAGGCCTCCACCTTGGCGCTTATCTGTCCTTCTCCTCCGAATCCTATAAAAAGCACGGCGAAAATGGCGAAATCGAAAAAGAATTCAACCATGTACATAAGAATGATCACCACAGTGCGGCAGAAACGAAAAGAGCAAGCGGCGAAAGTACCTTCGCCTGCACTGCGGGCAGCCTTCATCGAGCAATGTCGCTCCCACCTTGCACCCGAGGAATTCTTCGTAAAGGCGAAGCCCAGTCAGTCGCCTCGGTAGGGACCCTCGAAGTGGTCAATGTCACTAAGGTCAAGCCCGGCGGATGCTCGCGATTTAGCGTCTGAGAGCACCACAAAGGGTTCGAAATGAGGTGGGCGAAATCACGTGTGTGATGCAAGTGACCCTCCGGCAGCTCCATCTCTAGCCGAAGCCCGGTCGAAGAAGCGATGTCATCCATCTCGGGGGGTTGCTCGGCATTAGCACCCAATGAATGCAAAGATCTTTGCGGTACTTGACAGAGAACCGCCGCGCCTTCTCGCCCGAATGCAGCTTTTTCGCGGCGTCTCGGCCCTTTTCGGCGTTTGTCACGACCTTCTCAAGCTCTGGTTTCGCGCCTCAAGATTCTTCCGTAGCTTCGATTCGCGGCCGTGCTCAAGGCGGCGGCCTCGGCTCAGCCTCCGGCCGCCACCCGTGAATTCTCGGACGAAAGCTTTTTGCTCTAGTGGCGAGCGATTTGTGGCCCGGCCAGGCTCCGTGCAAGGAGGAGTGACTACAAACACGAAGCAAGCAAAAACTAACAACGATTTGTAGCGGTCGAAATACGAAAGAAAAAACCAGCGAGAAAGCTTACGCTACTTGGCATGATAACTGGCTGCTTCAGCCAAGAGTAGCTGTCCACTTTCAGCAGGTCTCGTTCGACCTCAGGAGGCGAATGTGGCCCGAGGCTGTCCATCACGTGAATTTGCAACGTCTTGGCTCCCAAAGGGAGGAGTCCAATCTCTTTTTATCGAAACCACGAGGCCAGGTTTGCGTCGATGAAACACCTAAAGCACAAGCAAAGCGGTAAGATCGCTCCTTCGCGGATCCGTTTCCCCGGAGGAGCCGGACCACAATAGAAGCAAACTCACCGTAATCTCCGGTCGCCCGGCCAAGTCAAGCGGCGAAACCCAGAAAAATTTGGCTGTCAACATCTCCTGAGTAACCCGAGTGGTTTCGCGGAAAAAATGAGATTTACCTGTCTCGAACGCTTTCGCCGCATCAGTTGTAACCTCCGTTCCGCTGTCCTGGGCTTTTTGGAAGCTGCAACCTTCACCCTCTTTGCGGGTCTTCCCGGTCGGTTGCCGTCTTGCGAGCAACTTTTCTTGACTTCCAGCGAAGGTAGGAACATTGATGATTGACAAATCATCATCGAAAGCACTAGCTCCCCTTTCGGCCGGGACGAGGCTTGATGGGAGCCATCACTTCACGCCCGAAGATCACGAAAATTCAAACACAAAAGCGGCGAATGTTGAAAAGTAGTTGCAAAGCGGACCCTTTGCTACAAACCTAAAGCGAAAGGCAAAATTAAGCATGCATATCGGGCGAAATTAAAGCGACTCGGCCGCTAGATCGAAGATCAACCTGCCCGGCCTCGTCCAAATCGACATAGGAGAAATTCGCCAAGCACGAACTTAGTGCTCCTCTTCCCGATCTGGCCAAGTTTGCGGCCCATTCGATTATCTTCGACTCCGAAGCTTTGTCGCTTGCCGGCTCGACACTCGAGGGTTGCCGTCATCACCACATGGCATTACGCTGCGGGAACACCAAAACGGCGGGTTGAGAAATTTGGAGCATGAGAAGTCTCGGCCTTAAATGGGGGCGATCCTGATAAGAGGCGCCCATCAGGTCGAGACACGGTTCAAAAGCTTCCGACCGCGAGTATAGCCATCTTCGGTGATCTTCCTTGTCGAGACATCCTCCCACAAATAAGCACTGACCCTCTCTTCAGCGAAGCGAACAAACACCTCATCGTTGGGAAAGCTTTCGGGCGGCGAATGGCAAAGCGAGGCGGCGATAGCCGTCAACCTCTGCGAAAGCATCATATCGAACCTACGAACATAGCGGGGGCAGCGAAGGGGAGACCCACTCCTCAACGATGTCGCGGCTAATCTGCCGACCTTGCCGTGGCGACAAAGGCTTCGCCGCTTTCGACAACTCACGGCGTTGGCGAGTATACGAGATTCTTTTTCGCCCGCGAAAAGAGTCAGCTCGAAACCAAAGGGAAGCTTCGCAGCAATCCTTTCGCCAAAGGCGGCTTCAACGTCTTCATCGGGCTGACTCTATAGTAGAACCAGTACCGTTGCCGATCTCCCCACTTGTTTTTGTAGACTTGCGCCAATGCTAACCGTGCCCGAGACTTTTCGTGGCACAAAGTTATAAAGTCCAAACTCACGGCTCGGATCGTCCCTTTTTGTTTGGACTGCGATGAAGGGTGTAGAACTGGCAAAAAAGCATCAGCGAAGCGGACATCCTTGCATCTTCATGGCGGCGAATACGCCAAGCCGGCGGACGGCGTTCGGCGTAGGCGATGCATTTGTAAATGGCGCTCCGGCACTTCCGCGACGAAAGTGTCGGCGGGGAATTTGAGCCCGGCCACGAAGAAGTCACGAAAAGACAATGAGCCTCATATGGCGGGGTTGTGGGGTTGTCGGCGATACGGGCCCGGGGTCTTCAGCGGAGTCAAAAATCCCCTACGGATGAAATATTCGATTTCGGTTGCGTCAACTTTAGGCGCCCAAGGTAAAAACACCGCGCACTCCGAAGACGAAAGGCGACATCCGATCGGTCGGTAACATCGTCGGAATGCGAGTTAGTATTCGCCCGCTCCCGCTTTTCGCCCGGGGAGTTTCGGATGAAGACATCTAACACACCCAAAGACAAAGGCTGAAGCGAAAATGCTACACTTTCGAAAGCCGAACAAAAGCGAAAGGAATCATAAAGCGAATTCAAAAGCTAGAGAAAAAGAAAAAAAAAAAGTGGCGAAAACCAACCTTTCGAGGCGGAGAGAAGAAGCGAAACTTAGGAGAGGCGAGAACCTAGCGGGGGAAGCGAGCAGAAGAAGAAGCGAGGCAAGTGAAGGCACCGGTGGGGACCCCGGGCGGCCGGGGGGCCCGTATTTATAGGCCATGGGCGCACCTCCCCGAGCCGAGCGGGCCCAGCGCTCCATATGCAAGACCCGGGGGCGCCTTGACCAAAAAAAAAATATATATAATAAAAAATAATAAATAACTGTAATAATGATGATGATAATAATAATAAAAAGGGCCCGCCCTCTCCCTAGGGTGGGCCTTTTAAACAGGATATGTCTGGCGGCAGCGTGAGAGGGCGGCCCAAGGGGCCTCTTGTTGGGGGGGCGGCGAAGTGTCGACCGCAAAGCCCCCCAGGATAGAGGCGAATAAGCAAGGCCCCCAGCGATCAGGCGGATGCGAGCCAGCGGAGAGAGCCTTTCGATATGTCGAAGGCCTCAAAAGGATGACCTCGCGGTTCGGGAGTGAAGGCGATTCTGGCGGAACCGGGGAGAAAGCAATTTCGCCACGACTAATCCGGGGCGGGTCTAAAAAGCAAGCAAGTCGGCCCGGGCGAAAGTCTCGGGTTGTGTCTAACTTACCATTTAAGCGCCATCTCTCACTGCGGGCAATGGTGGGCCCCTTCATCGGATGACCCCATGGGCAGATCCGCTGCGCTACGAGGGGGAGGTGTTACAGGATGGACAGGGAAGAGAAATGCAGTTGCCCACGGCGCCGGGAGGTGAAAGCATTGCCTCGGGTAAACCCTAAGGCTATAATCGGGATTGTAAGCGGCGTGTTGGCCTATAAATAGAACCAGCGGGGCACCCGTGGGAAAGAAGGCGAGGCCGGTCCAGGCGCTTCTAGCCTGCCGGTCGAAGTCGAATCCTGTTGTAAACTTTTTGTCGCCTGGGTTCCCACCTGGCGAAAGTGTTTAACACGAGGTCCATTTCATTCAGATCCGCTGTTTTTCATACGGCTGTGGCTGAATTCTCT
>JADLZL010001471.1:0-66097 GCA_015844335.1 Chrysopogon serrulatus
GCTCGGCGGCCCTCGCCCGCCGCGCTGCTCCCTCCTCCCGGTCGTCCATCACCTCCGCCACCGCCGTCTCCACGTCGTGCCTCGTCGCCACCACGGCCTCCGTCTCCACGCCCCACTGCGCGGCGTCCTTGACGCCGACAGGCACGCCGACCCGCAGCACGTCCACCACGAGCTTCTCGTTCATGAACTGCTCGGCGAAGTGGGGCCACGTCGCCATCGGCAGCCCCGCCGCGACGCACTCCAGCACGGAGTTCCAGCCGCAGTGCGTCACGAAGGCGCCCGTCGCCGGGTGCGACAGGATCGCCCTCTGCGGCGCCCAGCCCGTGACGACGAGCCCCCTGTCCCCGACGCGGGACTCGAAGCCGTCGTCGGAGAGCCACCGCTCGAACTCGCCGGGGTTGCCAGGCTTGACCACCCAGATGAACGGCCGGTTGGTCGCCTCGATGCCGTGCCCGATTTCGACGAGCTGCAGCAGCGACGAGCGCACCAGGCTGCCGAAGCTCACGAACACCACCGACCGGGGCTTCTTGGACTCCAGCCAGCTCAAACACCGGGCGGCGCTCGCGTCCTCCGTCGTCGTCGCCGTCGACGGCGTGGCGGGGGTCAACAGGAAGAGAGGCCCGATGGTCCATATCTTCTTGCCGATGGCCGCCTCGTAGGCGTCAACAAACATGGGCTCGAGCTCCGCGAAGCTGTTGACCACCAGGCCGTCGGCTCTGGCGCTCTCGGCCATGATCGCCTCGCCGAACTCCTTCATGCCGGGACCCGTGAAGTTCCCGGGCGACCGCGCCCTCGATATCTCGACGTCGACGGGGAAGCCAGGGACGCGCACGGGGCGGCGGTCGTCGTCGACGCCGTCGAAGATCCTGTGGAGGTTCATCTGGCGCATGCAGAAGGAGGAGAATGCGCAGAACCCGTCGAACGAGAGCCGCGGCACGCCGAGCTCCCGCGCCACCTCGCCGGTCCACGGGTGGCAGGCGTCGGAGACGAGGCAGCTCGCCGGCGGGGGGCGCCGCTGTCCCTGAGGGCGCGCGACGAGAGGACCGCGCAGCATGGCGCAGGCGTCGTTGAAGTTGCCGAGGAGGCCGAGGCCCGGGAGCGCGTCGAGGCTCTCGCAGCCCTCGGGGAGGCCGGCCGTCGCCGGGGAAGCGGAGCGGGAGGAAGCGGATGGCGAGCGCGTCGTCGCCGGTTCACGGCCGAGGCGGGGCAGGTTGAGGGGCGTCGTCACGAAACGTGACGAGCGCGCCTCGGGCGGACAGGGCGCGGGCCATGTCGAGCATTGGGCCGGCGTGGCCCGCGGCCATCATCGGCACCAGCACGAAGTGCGGCGGCGCCGAGTCAACGCCACACACGGCGGCCGCACTTCCCGACGACATGGCAGACGACCGGGCGATTGTTGACGGAGCGCAGGAACCGTAGGATGAATGCCTGTGTTGTCGTGTGCTCCCAAATGCAAATGGTCATCGTACTAACTGACAGTCTGACACGACGTCGACATGCAAGAGATGATAATATTGTTTACACGCGCGAGTCCAAAACTGTAGGCTTTTCATCGGGTATGTTTAACGCGCGAGAAGTGTATTTTATCACTTGATGATGGATGAAAACAGTCACGGAGTGTATTTGGGTGGCAAGGTTCATTCTAAATTCGTCAGTCCAATCGTACCACGACGCATACATATATATACCAATGCCATTCTCCTCTGTCGCGCTAGATAATAAATATTATTAAGAGATCTCTTAAAAAATTCTAAATAAAGGAGACAATCTCTTCTATCCTTAAAGCAATATAGAAGATAAATTTTAGATAATCTACCACAGCGGTGCTCTTTTATATCTTAACTGATTTTGAATGATTTGCTTCTCATGTATAAATAAGATAATTCACAGAAACTTTCCTCTACTGATTTTGAGCGGTTGGCTTGCCTCTAACTCCACAATGACCATGACCACGAAATATAATGTAGTAACATGTGACAAAATAATTCTAGAGTGCGTAGCCATTCATAGTACTCCCTCCATCTCTAAAAGCATATAATTGTAGGTCAATGCATAAAAACCAAAGATCGAGTGAAATTACCAAAATGCCCCCTATCTTTGACTCCTGATGATAATAGATTGTGAGAGAAAGCTTGGCTGACTCCTGATGATAATAGATTGTGAGACAAAGCTTGGCTGGAGAACGAGCTTGTGCTAGAGCGTTCTGGAAGAACCGGTGGATAGGAGACAGGTAGCAGCCCGTGCATGGGGTTGGGGCCCTATTTTGTTTTACTGACCACATCAGCTTTTGTACCATGTATACGCTAACCTTGGTTAGGATCGTATCTTTTTTTAGATAAATTTTGAATGTTAGGATTCAATATTTTTAGAGACAGAGGGAGTAAGTACCAATATAGACCGCTCAATGAGGAGAGAGGCAGTCCCTAGGCGGTAAATAATAACTTACAATGGCAAACTTAAAATCATAGTAACTTTTTAAATGAATGAAACAAAAATATTATCAATTTATATTAAAAAGAACACAAAACCGAGAGTAAGCAATACAAATAGAGAAACAACAACCCAAAGAGTCAAGCAACAACACAACAAAATCATACAATAAGACTTCAATGCTAGTTAATGGATCATTTTTATAAAAAAAGATATTATGATATTATATCTATGTATAGCTATCTCAACACCACTATTGGTATCTGCTAATGCCTACTGAAAATTCCGCAAGCGCACGGATACGTCATAGCACTTCACCGGATGAATATACCCAGTTTTAATATCAAACCCAAAGGAAGATATGTGAGGGTCTTCTAAACTACAACTTAACCACCTGAGTAGCAAACAAGGTTGTAGAAGATAGGGATATAGAGAAGACAACTAAGGCTTCTAGTTCAGGCTCAAGTAAGATATGATTAGGATGTTTTACTGGGGAATTGGATAGAGGAGCACACGCAAAACTGTAACCCGACTACCAATTATTCTTCTGCTCGGCCTACCGACGGGATAGTGGAATATATAAGATTCAACGGAGCTATAAAGTCACCTCCACAAGCTACCACCAAATCCAGACGATAGGGTACATCTACGAGTAATGGAGTCTAAGCACCATGCTTACACTACGAATACTACTCTAACCCAAGAGCTACAAGGATTAAAGTACTCAAAAGAGTCGCAAACCGATAAAGCAAGATAAACGATGTTACTTACTTGAACTCAGAAGTCGATTCCGAAGCAATCTCAGATACAAGCCGTAGAGGTAGCACCGACAGACCGATACTCCTCCAAAACTCTCTCTTTAACTCTATCTCTCTATTTTGATATAGAACTAGCTTCTAGAGGTATAGAACTAGCTCTCTCTTGGAATGCTAACTCGAGAGGTCATCCATTCAAGGAACACCTCCCGGGATCCTAACTAGGGTTTCTCGATAAAGCTCTTCTTCTTCAGAATGGATCCTCCCCCGGGGGGTTGCCTCTCCTTTTATAGCCTTGGCGAATCAACGTGAGCCATTGGATCAAACCGACATTGGCAGACGGTGGAGATCAATCCTCAAAGGCGGTGGAGTAAACCGGGGGAACCGGGCCATGAGCGGGCCCCTGGGCAGACCGGCCGGTCTGGGGTGGGACCGGCCGGTCCCACCTCAGGCTTGCTCGGCCTCTCCTTTGGTCCAGAGTCTTCTCGTCCCTTCTGGAATCTTCCTGCGTGGCCGTGGCGTCCAATCTTGCATTCTATGTTGTATTGTAGCTCAAAAGTGTGTAATTTCCGTGGCGCAAAACCATTGATTGCAAAATTCTATGTTGTAAAACCCTACTTCTAGGTAGATGAATTGCTTTTATGTCACTTTGGAAGGTTAGTTGACGGTTGGATTTGAACGTTAAGGACCGTCAACAACCACCAAGTGAAAGATTCACCTTCATACAATTGATGATTCACGAAACTCATCGGTTGAGAGGGAACTTGCCTATTCTAACTCCTTTTGAAGGGAAATATGTGGGTACCAGGTTTTGAACCCACGTATTTATATTAAATGGACTCTGATAGGTATCATTCAATGCAAAAGAGATTACATAGTAGGTGTATGTGTTTATTTTGCAAATACAAAGCCAAAACCTCGAGTCCGAGACAAAACCAAAAATCTAATTGTTCTTTCACTAACATTTCCAATAATTCTTCCTACTCATTATAGATATAGTAACACCGAGCCGAATTGTTTGCCTCCGGTATCTCACATCAAGCATGCATGCATCAATTGCAAACTTCATATTTGAGTGCAAACTTCATATTTGAGAAGAAACGGCTTGAGAGGGCCTAACCATTTATATATGTTGAAGATATGTCCTTTCATGCGAGTGCTGGTTAGCTTACATGTTCTTATTGTGTTATTCACGCATCTAGTATTAACATAGGCTCAGCTCACACCCCAAAAATGACCCTCACAGCTAGTTCATGTGTTCTGTCCTTACTATTTGGTTTAATTACCAGCTAGTTAGGAGGAAGGAGGCAGACTGAACATATGTATCTCTTCAGCCTCATCATGAATTCATGAGTCATCCTGGGTATATATATGCCGCAAAGCCAAAAAATCAATGCCCCACGCAAGCTAGTTACAGATTATACACGCATATGGACAGCTTCATATCACGGTATTAACGGTACAGCTCACAATTTAAGTACTTTTGAAGACTCTCACTTCAGTACTACTCGAGTACTAGAATAATTTTCGATTTAAGTGGTCAAAAATTAATCACAACTCCAGCGAATGCAACTCTGACAACTCCAGCAAATACGACTCCTACCAACTCCTATCGGAGCGCATGAACTCCAAACAACTTGAGAAAATCTAATAAACCACCAACACACGGCATGGGCGCACGTTGTGGTCTCGTGGATACAAATACAATTTCCTCTTGCTCCAACTCCAAGCGCCTCAAAACGGCATATATGATTGCTAACCGTGTATCTTAGGCCAACATTTTTTTATTTTTTTTAGAATTACACAGCCTCCGAAGAACTAAGTCGGCACATTTAGAGATTTTCGAAGTCACTACTCGATGGGCGTCCTTGGTCATCGATAGGAACCACTTCGCTTGGACAGTCCTACCACTAGACCACGTCATTGCGGCCAACATATTAGTTTCGTAATTAATAACCACCAAATAGTGCATATTTTATAATATAACCTTTTATCATGATCATCAACCTATATTGGATCGGTTGTTGGGGCTCTGCAACTAGATGCCCCAAGAGTTCCCAAATGTTTTTTCTATTGACAAGGCCAACATATTAGTTTGACGTAATTAATAAGTCCACCAAATAGTGCATATTTTATAATATAACCTTTTATCATGATCATCAGCAACTATAGTTCTAATCGGATTCATCGGTTGTTGGGGCTCAGTGCAAATAAGGGGTGATGCCCCAAGAGTTCCCAAATGTTTTTTCTATTGACAAGACACATCAATCCGATCTATTAGACACTGGAGGTGTTAGAGGGGTGAAGAGGGGAGGGGGACCACCACGGCAATCAGGTTCATAGTTTATCTCATCATCAAGTTTAGTCATCTTCACTATAGTATACAACTGCAACCATAAGGGGATCAAGGGTGAACCTCTATACCTATACACGGATAAGGGTGGCCTCAAGGTTCCGACTTTATCTCAATTTGGCGGTCACAAAATGCAATGTCTTCTAATATATTTGAGGATTTTTGGAGCAATCATTTTATCAATGGAGGTGGCCACAATTGCCCTGTTTCACAAAATTGATTCACAGATGCAAACATTTTATTACGCGTGTGGTCAGATTTTGTCCATCTCCTAAAATTGATTTAGGGCTCTATTTTCGCAAGAGGTTTGTTTGCGTTAATGTGGCCAAGCCCACCACAGATTGGACAACCCATCTTGGCCCAACAGCAATGTCGCAGTACATATATATACTAGATGAAACCCAAGCCCATCTCTCCGCTCACCCATCGACCTCCCTCCTCTCACCTGCGCGGCGCATCTCTATTCTCTCCCTTGCCTCGTTGCTCACTTGCTTGGATCCACGGCGCATGGCCCTCCAACTCCCTTCTCTCTCATGACACCTCTCTGCTTGGGTTCACATGGCTCCCTTCTCTATCATGGCAGTGGCAGCGCATGGCCCTCGAGCGGTGGTAGTACGGTCCTTGAGTGGCTGATGCGCGTGGTCCTCGATTGGCGGTCGTTACACGACCAGTAGCAAGTAGCAAATCCACAAGCAAGCGGCACATCCCCCATGGAGAAGATGATGATGGATTTGGCTTTTGGATGAAGACGACGACGGATCCAACTCTTGGGATGAAGATGGGCAGCCTCCCTTCCTCGCGTCACATAGTGGGGCTCCTCCTAGTGGCTTGCGTCCTGGTGGCGGTGCCTACCCAAATCTCGACAATGAGCTGCGAGCTAGCTCACAATGGGCTTGTTGGCAGGCTTTTTTCCCTAAAATTATTTACGTGGATGAGCAAATCTAGTCGTCTCAAGTAATGTCTATTTCAGCAGATGGCAATGCAACCGTCTCGATTAATCCCTGTTAATGCAGACATATCGAAATTCGGTTTATCCCTTAATTAGGAAAAGATTTGTTTAGTAGCGTTAGGCCCGCTTGAGCACCTCGACCTTTGTGGTTGCTGCCACATCGTTGTTGCCAACTGGTGGAGGCCCGTGGAGGCCAAACTGGGCTGGGACCCCCTTTCCAAGACAAATCACAATAGTATAGTTGTATACTTGGTTTATGATGAGGCTAGTCCAAGAATAATTTGACTGAGCAGTGGCAGTAGTACATGACGTCTGATCTCTGCGTGTTCATGCTTACTCATATGTCATAATGGCATAATATGTTTAATTGGTGTAATCATTACCGTCGGTATCATTAAACAGAAGGGACCCACTAGCATATTTTTTTTTGATTTCGTGAAACCACATCATCGAAAGGCCACACAACCATCGCAGCAAACAGTTAAATAGGCATGCGGCACTACAGAGCTAGATGACCGGCTCCTCTTCTATCTGTAACTGTAGCACCATTTCCCCACCATATGCAAATTGACGTCCAATCGATCTTTATTCCACCCATTTGCGTCAAGATTCAAGAGAAGAGAATCGCTGCGTGCATTGCATCAAGAGCAGGGCATCTGATTTGAAAAAAGGAAGATGATTTTGGTCCAACTAGGATTTGTCACCTTTGAGAGTATAGAGGTCCAAGACTCCAAGCATGGTCATGCGTAGAAGGGTCGAGTGTGTTGGTGTCTATGGCAACACCTACATGCATAATAGAGAGAAACTCTACGGTGTTATTTTGATTTTGTGATCGATTAGTTTAGTCCCATTTCTAATTTTCCATGTGAGAAACCTTGTAACTGCTACTTGCGAGTTCCGGCTTAATGCGAGATGCAGCCCAAACCGACATCAGCAACCTCCTCAACAGAAGCAGGCACCAAGCATCCCAAAAGCCTTCAAAACCTGTTGATAAGCTTATTTGTTTAATGTACATACAACGATGTAGAGCGCAGTACACTGCTGATCCTGCTTTATATAGAAGCAAATAAATCATGTCATGATATATATGCACATCTTGTGATAATAGAAATTTTCCCTAATTCCCACAAAACGGATAATACATGAGGGATTATTTTTTCTTATCATAAAATTATTTATGTTTACATCCACACATTTTTTATGATTTTTGTATTTATCAATCTATGAATTCCTCTGTATACATCATAACAATAAAAAGGTATTGCATCATCTAGTTATATATATGCTAGGGTATGTAAGATGCTTTTAGTCACAAATAGTCACAACAGTAAGATCTTAAGTCTTCCCTTTGAATAGATACATGATAACAATGGTTCATAATTACTCTCTCCACTCTGATCTTGTAGCTTGGTAGTCATATGAAAACATGAACGTGTTTGATTCACTCCAACATCTCATCAAGATAGTCATTGAGAAGTGTCAATTCTCTGGCACAAGACTCAAATTTAATAGGAACTGACATAGCTACATGCCTCTAGCTGCTTATAATTTTTACTTATATATATACACTAAACATCCACAAAGAGAGCTCATCCTTATTTGCTTTCTACTATTCATGAAACAACATGTTTATTATGACTGTTTGACCAGGAGTATTTACAATCTTACAAAACATCATGTTTATTATGACCTTTTGACCAGCAGTATTTATGCATGAGGCAAGAACAATCTGTGTTCGCTCTGGGCAAAAAAAAAAGCATGTTTCTTTTGGGCTAGAGTTTAGCACTTGCTAGTCGGCACACTTGCATCCATCATTAGATCTCGTTGAATGTTGAGAAAATCATCTCAGGATTGTTGCCTGTTGGACTGCTGGTTGTTTGATCGAACTTTACTAGCTAGCTACTCCTTTTGTCCTAAATTATAGTTCGTTTGACTTTTTCAACTTCAAATTTAACCACTTGTCTTATTTAAAACATTATGCAAAATTTCGTATCTTTTGTTATGGTTTGTTTTATAAATAAAAGTTTTTCAAGAATGACTTAAATTTGACTAAATATAGATGTAAAATACTATGAAGCCATATATTTATTATATATATTTGTCATATTTACGATGCGTCATCTATTGGTCGGACCCCTTTATTCAAAAGTATTGGTTCCGTCACTGCTCTTAACTAAGTTATTTCGTTGAGATAAGGCAATATGAAGATACTAAAAGAGGAAGCTTCAATTCCTAAATGAATCCTTGTTCTAAAAGCTGGCTATAGCATTTAGCAGAGAGGTCTACTCAGCCACTATAGGGTCACTAATGCCCTCTGTTTAGTACAACTATGTTGTATCGACAACTGGTTGAGTCGTGATAGTACATATCTAGGTCCCAAACTTACAACTTTGCATATTTAGATCCTCAAACTTGTTTAATGGGCTACACGAGGTACCTAAAGTTGCACAATGATAATATTTAAGTCCAACACTTCTAGAATTATAGATCTAGACCCTAAATTTACTAATCAAGCCACATAAGGTCCAAATGGCTATTATTTACGATAAATCGTTTGTGTGGCCGCCACCTGATACGTGGGGCTATACTAGCGCCATAAGGATTTTTTTTCGAGCTAAGGATGGCGGTGGTTCTCCCGTGGCAAACAGACCCTTGCATCTTTCCATTTCACAAAACGGCCGATGGCCCGCACGAGCCAGGCCCACGGCCCACCTCCTCTTTGTTTCCTTCCCCAAACAGAGAAAGGCCTGGCTGCTAAGTCTACTGAGCGAATCGCCGACGGCGGACGCAACCGGGGTGGCCGGCCGGATTCTGCCAATCGGAGCATGAGCATGGCAGCGCGACGTTGAGCTTGAGGTCCTTCAGCCTTGTTGTATGTACCCAAGATGGTCATCGTTTGCTTTGGTGTATCCCCTAAAGCCTTGCAAACTTGGGCATATCAGCTTTCACATTTTTTTTTGAAAGTCACAATAGTTTTTAGCATCTCCAACAACTCTCTAAATTAACTTGGTATTCTTATAAACTTGGCAAAAACACAAAAAACCCTCTCCAACAACTTGGTAAATCAACTTGCTAAATTTTCCCAAGTTACTATTCAGAGGCCTCTACTGCCGAGATTTACCAAGTTACTATCCAAGTTGTTATCCTCCTCCAAATCCTCCTCAAATCCTCCTCACATGGATTGGCCGAGCAAATCCGTCATGGATCAACGAGGGCCCGCCGCATCGGGCGACACCTTCCCCAGCCTCCCGCCCTCGAGCCCCGCTTCCTCCTCCTCCGCCGCTTCCTCCGGAGCCCGCGTGTCCAGCGGCAGCGGCCGGTCCATCACGGGGGAGAGCCAAGGCAACCGGAGGGTGCGCCTGGGACTCCTATGGCTCGACGCCTTCGTCACGCCCGGCCGTCGTGTCATCGGGCGGTCGGCCCGAGCACGACTGTCGCCTCCTCTACTCGCTTTCGACGGAAGGCGAAGAAAGAAAGAGGACTGGTGCACAATTTTATTACACTTTGCGGACCTGCATTGCAAAACTCTAGGGACTCATATGATCATATTTTTTTGATTTTAGCAAGTTGGAATAGCAAATTATTGAGAGGAGCTCTTTTTTTTTGACTTGCCAAATGAAATAGCAACTTGCTAAATCACACAATTTAACAAGTCAATTATTCCAAATTGTTGGAGATGCTCAGCAATATTAATAACACAACTTGCTACTATCTATATGAATTTTTTGCTTATCTCTCCATCTCTTTATACAGTAGTTAGCTCTACTATTAGATAGGTTCACTTTTATTTCTCACAAAAATTCTTAGTTTATCTTTTGTATAAGCTGTCTATAAGCTCTTCTCTTCTTTTTTTTCCCTCTATCTCAGCATTCAATCTACCTATAGCTTGTTATTATATTTAATTAGCTCGCGCTTGGATAGGTTGTTATTATACTTAAACATCTCGCGCCATGCTATAGCTTATATACTCCTTGTATCCTATTTTTTTCCTTGCGAATTTTATATGCTCCTTGTCCTTGATAAACGACTGTGTATTCGTTGATAAACCAAGAGCCCTACTACGCCTCTACTATATTATTCATTCATATTAATATTCCTGTGGGCTGTGGAGGTGGAGCACGCACAGGCACAACCAAGAGCAGCGAGCGACGACGGCTGAAGCGTACGAGAAGTAGAACATGCGTCGCCGGAAAGGGAAAGCGAAAAAAGGAAAAACAGAATTTGACGGCGACAGTAGTGAGATATTTGCCGGACCCGCAATGTCCAAGAGGCCCGTGACGGTCACGCGCGTAAAGCCAAAAAGGGCTGGGCCTAACAGCTAGCTAGCCCATACTCCACTCCAACCACTACGCAAGTACAAGTAGCACTCTCTTCCTTCCGAGCACTCGTGGTTTGACACGGAAAGAAATTACCACCCGCCTGGGGCTCCTCCCTTCACCACTCGCTTCGAATTCGAATTTTTAGAATACACATGTGCCGATCACGTCCGTTCCAGTAAAAGTAACGAGCCTTTCGCCGTGAGCAGTCGCAACTCCACTCTCCAATTCGAAGCCACGTTCAGGTCAGGGCCCGTTGCCCCGGCCACAGTTCTGAGCCACGGCGCCACGCGCCGGACCGGAGCAAGAGCCAAGCGTTGCAGACCGTCCATTTTGCCGTGGAGGCCCGCCGGACGTAAAAAGAGCGCCGGCTGCCGGCTGGGGCACGTTCGTACGTTCACGAGACACTGCATGCGGTGGGGAAACAAGAGGGATCGCGCGGCGACCTCCTGGCCGTCAATCCTCCGCGAGGGATCTCGTCGCGGGTCCCCGCTCTCCGACGCGTCCGCCCATCCAGATTCGAGCTCCCGAGAGACCGCGGTGCTGACGTGCAGCGCTGCGTGTCCCGACTCCCGAGTCCCGACACGGCCCACGCCGGAGGGTACTCCTAGGCATCAATCGCACCGTATTTGTATCGTATCTACTGCTACCCATGGATGTTTTTGTTCAGTCAGTTTGTACTTGCATAAAGAGATAGTACGGATAACACGATAAGAGGGGTTGATTTAAAACAAACGGCTAACTTATTTTCGCAAGATCAAATGATCAACTCTTGGTCCGCTCTTTTTCTCTGCTCCCTTAGTCCCAAAAAACAACCACACATCTCATTTTTAGGGTTAGTCTCAACTACTAATCAAATGCGGATAAAAATAATATTTTTATCAATAGGAGTATGTTTATATTCATTACTCCGTATAAGTGATGAAAGTGTGCTATCCTATTCAGCACCTGGGATGATGCTAAGGACAATAGTACGTGATGATGACTACCATGGATGGTACTAGAACTGACGAGGCGCCAAACTCAGCATCCCATCCCACGTAGACATAGGACAATGGCCGAAGTTGAGATAAAATGAAAAGTTCTTTTAGGAATTAACACGCTTTGACAATATATATATATATATATATATATATATATATATATATATATATAGGAAGATATTTTTTTCCGGGAGAAGTTACTCTTATCTTCAAAACAACATATTGGTAGTATATATGTATATATTGTGGTTATACTTTTTTTATCACTTTTGAGTATGTTTATATACTCATATAAGATCTTTCAAATCTTCCCCTGACTTGAAAAAATTTGAAGTAAATAAACCCATATAAACATTCAAAATATATTACGAAAAATTTTTAAAGAAACCCATACTTTTTAATATATAAAACAAGTATATAAACTACATACTCTATGTATGTATGCATACTTGACATATATATTACCATAGATGGTCTAGTATGATTATATACTTCATGTACATACACTTCGTTTGGTCATATACACCTTAAATCTAGAGATATTAACATGGGAGTAACTACTCCCTAGGAGTAAGATAGAATTTCCCTATATATATAACTAAGCCTAAAATACAATGTTTAGGGACTAAATCTACAAACTGAGCCCAAAAGAAAATTTATATAGGACTAAACAGGGGATTAAACTGAGCCTTGTGTGAGAGTTGAAGAGCCAAAATAAATATTCTGCCAATTAAAAATTATAAAAACAGAGGACGTAAGAACCAAAGGTACCCATTTTTAAGCTTTTGGCAAAAAGAGAAGTTTGAATGTGTATCCATCAGAAAGTTACAAAATAAGAACCACATGTAAAAGTGCTGAGATATGATGGCTACAAGTTCCGCTCAATTATGTGAACATTTTTTTTGGAGGAGGAAAATTATGCGACACTTTAAGGTTTGGCATAGCGTGTGTGCTGCATTACAAGCCAATTTTAAAAACGCAAAAAAAAAAAAAAGCAGGAGAGAAAATATCCTCACTAGACACAGACAGTGACCCACTCTGTCCCGACCCCACACGTCAGCTCGTTCGTTCACCTCCCCTCACTCTCAATCACTCCCCTCCCCTGTCCACCCACGATTAGCGAAGGCTCATCACTCCGTTAATCCTTCGGTAACCAAACGACCGCCCTCCTCTAATCTCTGCCCGCGCCACCATCATCATCCTCGAGTATAAGACAGCGGCCTCCCCTTCCCAAACCCCCTGCTTGCCGGGCGCCTGACCTTATCTCCTCCTCCTCCACCTCCACCCCGAGGGACAGAGATATTTCCACGCCTCCTCCGCCACCATGGAGTCCGGCCTCGTCGCAAGCCACCGCCTCCGCGTTCCGACCCCCTCCGCCTCCGCCGGGCACCACCACCTCCACCTCCTCCGCCACCGCCACGCCCACGCCCCGGCGGCCGCGGCGCCGCTCCGCGTCAGCCTCCCGCGCCACCTCCCCGGGGCCAACCCGACCCCGCTCCGCCTGCCCGCCGCGCTCCCGCTCCGCCCCTACCTCCCGCCTCTCCGCGCCTCCGCCTCCGCCGCCGCCGCCGCGGCCCCAGCGCCCAGGAACGACGCGTCGGCGTCGCCCAAGTTCCTGGGCGTGGAGACCAAGACGCTGAAGAAGATCGTGCCCCTGGGGCTCATGTTCTTCTGCATCCTCTTCAACTACACCATCCTGCGGGACACCAAGGACGTGCTCGTCGTCACCGCGCAGGGCAGCAGCGCCGAGATCATCCCGTTCCTCAAGACCTGGGTCAACCTGCCCATGGCCGTCGGCTTCATGCTCCTCTACACCAAGCTCGCCGACGTCCTCTCCAAGGAGGCGCTCTTCTACGCCGTCATCTTCCCCTTCATCGCCTTCTTCGGCGCCTTCGCCTACGTGCTCTACCCCATGCGCGACGCCATCCACCCCACCGCTCTCGCCGACCGCCTCCTCGCCGCGCTCGGCCCCAGCTTCCTCGGGCCCGTTGCCATCCTCCGCGTCTGGAGCTTCTGTCTCTTCTACGTCATGGCAGAGCTCTGGGGCAGCGTCGTCATATCCGTCCTCTTCTGGGGGTTTGCCAATCAGGTGCTACGGCTCACCCAATTCTACCACCGTGTCCTCTCTGTCACTTACTGCTATAATTCAATTTAATAATGATTCGCCTGTTTGTGAATTCTCTACTGAAATCCATCCTAGTGATTCATGGCTACACATTTTAAATTTGCAAGTAGTAATTGAGGGATTCTTGCTCTGTTGTGGACTCTGAATATTCCCTTTCTAAAAAAAACTTTGGAATTAACAGTCCTTTCCAAGATCAAACGCAGTTGGTAGTTGTCCGATGTGCTGTTTGTTTATTAATCTTCGGGGCTCTTTTAATCATTGCAGATTACTACAGTTGAAGAGGCCAAAGAGTTCTACCCGCTGTTTGGGCTTGGTGCCAATGTGGCCCTCATCTTCTCTGGGCGCACGGTGAAATATTTCTCAAACATGAGGAAGAATTTGGGTCCTGGAGTGGATGGTTGGGCAATTTCGTTGAAAGCCATGATGAGCATAGTGGTTGTACTGGGTCTTGTCATCACCGGTATCTATTGGGGAGTGAACAAGTTTGTCATTGATAACTCATCTATGCCGGTGGTCGAGCGGAAAAAGAAGGTTGGCCCTGGCAGATTTTTCTACTATTCTTCTGCTTCTGTTTGTGGATCCCTCCTTAACGATTCTGCGAACTTAACCTTTCAGGACAAGCCGAAGCTCAGCATGGGTGAGAGCTTGAAGGTTCTGTTGTCATCTCGGTATGTGAGGGATCTTGCCACATTGGTCGTTGCTTATGGAATAAGCATTAACCTCGTCGAGGTGACATGGAAATCAAAATTGAAAGCACAGGTATGTTAATCTTAAAGCATGCATTCTGGTCTGTTGGTAACATTTACACAGTATAGTTGCCAATTGATTTTCGGCTGGTGTCTTGCAGTTCCCAAGCCCGAATGAGTATTCTTCATTCATGGGCGATTTCTCAACTGCCACTGGCATAGCTACATTTACAATGATGTTGTTGGGGAGAGTAATCCTCAGAAAGTTTGGGTGGGGAGTTGCAGCTACGATCACGCCTGCAGTGTTACTTCTCACAGGAGTCGGGTTCTTCTCACTGATTTTGTTTGGTGAGCCATTGACTCCTCTTATGACCAAGTTTGGGATGACGCCTTTACTTGCGGCAGTCTATGTTGGAGCAATGCAGAACATTTTCAGTAAGAGTGCAAAATACAGTCTGTTTGATCCTTGCAAAGAGATGGCATACATTCCTTTGGATGAGGATATGAAGGTGAGTCTCCAAAAACTACCAGTCCTTGTGTAGATTCATATCAAATTCATATCTTGCCATAAATGACACTTGTATTGGTATGATTGCTCCAGTGAGCAGAATAATTTAAGTTTGTAATACCTGATTACTTAATCTCATTAGAGTAATAGGTGTGATCAGCATATACCATAACTTGTAGAACACGAGATTCCTATTTTTAATGAGCTACATTAATTTAATTGATGTTGTAAACTGGAAACTGTTAAATTTAGCTCTATGTGAAAGATTTGTCCTTGACTCTAGCTGTACTTGTGTCTCTGAAACACTGCGATATGTGACTTAGGTCACAGTGAAAGACCCATAATCATCTATCAAATTCTTGTAGACTTACATAATAAGATTTTATGCTTTTATCAACGATGGCAATTTTATTCCCCAAAAAATAATATCTAATGTTCAGTTTGATGAAACCTTCAGATTCATTTGTTGCTTCTGTCTCAATTCTTTCTGGTCATGCTAACAGGTTAAAGGTAAAGCGGCTATTGATGTTGTCTGCAACCCCTTGGGGAAATCAGGAGGTGCTTTGATCCAGCAGTTCATGATCCTGTCATTTGGATCTCTTGCGAATTCGACACCCTATCTTGGTGGAATACTCCTGGTGATTGTTCTTGCATGGCTGGGTGCTGTAAGGTCCCTCGACTCGCAGTTTTCTCCCCTGGCAAAGCAAGAACTCGAGAGAGAAAAGATGCTGAAAGCACAGGCCGTCAAAACAACTGCCAAAGTAGTCGGGACTGGAAATGGTCCTCTCCATGAAACTCTAGCTAGTGAGCCGTCTACAAATGGTGCAGCCACCAAACAGTCTCAAGAACCTGAGAGTACCACCACAGAGAAATCAGGCCAACAGTCTCAATAAGTTCTTCCCTGGAAATTTAGTTAGTACAAGCCTTTGGAGGAACCGAAAGTTTCTTGGGCCTTTTATCTGGAGCTGCTGGAAAAGACAGCGGGATGATATGAGAAATAAGGAGGCCTGTTTTTTCTGTTGTTGTAGAATATTTTTTACTTCACCGTGAGTACTGTAGCTGTTTGTTTCATTCCATAGGTATAAACTGTTTCTGTTGGTTATTAAAATTTTGGGATACTTGTTCATGATAATCTTCATTAGCTAGCCCTTTGTTGCGAAAAATTATTTTGCCTGGTTTTGATATTTGTGTGTACCATATATTTTGAATTTATTCATATTCCTACAAAACAGTGATTTAGCCAGGTTAAACCCGTTTCCTTTACGCAAGGTTCATGGCTTTCCCAGGACAAATACCCTTCACTGCAGGCCCACAGCTAGGTGAGCATAAAAGGCGGACATGATCATTGTGCAATCAGTGATGCAGAATGCTCGTACTCTGACGGGACTGGGAGTGGAGCTGGGAATTTTTTGTGTGATAGCTAGAGAGCGTGTGCAACGGGCGGGCACAAGCATAACTGCTACATCAGTCCATTGAGGGGCGCGCACAAGTGGTGGAGCATGCGATTCCATTTGATCTATAAAGGGAAGAATCTTACCAGGGCTTTGGCTTTGATATGTCGTGAATCCTTTTAAAGGGGATTGAACGTGTCATTTAATTTGATGTAAAACAAAAAATCTTATCAGGATAACATATCACGTATCTGTTGAAAGAGAGGGGCGCCATTGGAAACGTGGACACAAGTAGTGCATGGCTGTTGTTAGCGCGTGCGATAAGGTGTAGAATCCTGAGCCGATATCCCCTTTCGTTCTTGAAAGAAACATAACGGATGGGGCATGATAGTGGTGTATAATCCTGAGCCAATATCCCCTTTTGTTCTTGAAAGAAACATAACGGATGGGGCATGGCATGATAGTGGCTGACCGTAGCTCCCTGGTACCGAACTACCGATACATCATTGATCTCACATTTTTGCTGACATGATTGCAAGAAGGTCCGAGGTAATCCTTCTAAATTTGCAGGATCCCAGAAAACAGTGAAAGAAGACGACGACGGAACCCAGAAATCTGGATGAGGGACCGACGGCCGTGGGCAACCGACGTCAGCGACGCAATGCAGGTGGAGAGCCGCGGCAATAGCGCTCGGGCTAGGCGGCGGGGCAGCGGCCGGGCGCTGGCGGCTGCGTGTTTCATCCTCCATGAGACTGCGACTGATGGACACGGACTTAGGCTTGGAGGTCAGCAGTCGAAGCTCGATTGTACAGCATGTCAGCATGTCTGGCGGCGATATCACAAAACACAGACATCGGGACGTTGGCGCGGCGGAGGAGGTCGGCCCAGTCGCAGATCCGAAAGGGCGGCGTGTTGGCAAGCTCGCGGCGGAGATGTGAGCTCCCGGCTTCACGGCGTCGGCGGCGTTTTATACGCTCACACCCCACATCATGTCGGCCCATGCAGGGTGAGCGCCAGAGGAAAATCTGAGAGGAGCATGAGGCTAGAGAAAAGCAGCCAAGCACCAAGCACCTAGAGGAAGGAAGAGCAGGGGAGAGGTGCCGGTATGGATGCAAGTGGCGCGGGCCAAGCCGCTAACCCGCCGGGCTGACCGCGCCACAAACCCACAAAGTCCCGCGCCGCAGGCCCGCAAGATTTTTTTTTTTTTTTTTTTTTTTGGCGATAATAGACTTTCATTCATTCAGTGCTGAGCAACAGACTTACAGTCTTCAGCCAATAGGTGTTCGATGCAGGTTGGAGCTAAGTGCCACTCTCCAAACCTGACATCCTCTGAGACCTGCTTAGCTAGTAGATGAGCTACGCGATTACATGATCTAGGTGCAAACACTAACGAGAAATTATTAAAACCTGCACTAAGCTCTGACATCTCCTCAAGAATCGGGGCCACATGAGTTCTCTGAAAGTTCCCCTTCGCCCAAAGTCTGGCCAGTGGCTCACAGTCAGTTTCAAGTTGTAGGCAAGTCGCTCCCTTCATCCTTGACAGCTGCATCCCGTCTCTGCAAGCTAGAGCTTCCATCATCAGAGCATCCAAACCCCGGGGGTACCAGTGCGCTTGGCCACACACAAAGTTCCCAGTCGAGGTACGTAAAACTGCTCCCGACGCTCCCTGACCGTTCATTGAACAGAAACCAGCATCCACATTACATTTCATCCAGCCAGCACGGGGGGGCTGCCAAAACCATCGTTCAGGGGGACACCTCGCTTGCTTCTCCTGCGTAATCATCCAAAGATCGTGAGCCATATCAACTGCCCATTGTGCCGCGACCTTGATCGGTGGCTGCCCCTCTCCATGGCGTCGTCTGTTCCTTTGCATCCATAGTGAGTACATGCCGATAACCAGCAGGGCGCGATCCTTATCCGAGCACAACTCAGGGTTTAGTATGTCGGCCGCCCAGGATAGAGGGTATAGGGGCGGTAGCTTGGTTCCAGTAATCTGCTTGATATCCCGCCAAAAAACCTTCGCAACGGTACATTCAGTTAGAACATGCTTGATAGACTCACTGTCTGCACCGCATACCTCACAGAAGGCCGTTGGCTCAACATGACGACGATGCAGCACTGCCTTTGCCGGGAGGAATTCATGCAGAACTCTCCACCAAAAAACTCTGACCTTCGGTGGTACATTGAGCCTCCAAATCCTTCCCCATGATACATCACCTGAACCTTGTGGTTGAACAGAATCATCCTGCATGAGTTCATCAGCCAGCTTCTTGTACGCCGATTTGACCGAGTACTCACCATGTCGCTCTGGTTCCCAGGCCCACCGATCAGCTAAGTGTGGACGCACCGGTATCCGGAGTATCGCTTCAGCATCCACTGGAATGAAGATTTCCTCAATCAGCTCCTCGTTCCAGTTACCAGATGCAGTCATAAGATCAGAGACCATAATCACGTCTTGGTTATTCATCGGGGTGAGTGGTTTAGCATAAAGTGCATTGGTATCCATCTGTCCAACCAGATATTAGTTGAGTTACCATTACCAATTCTTCGGATCATTCCTTTCCTGAGAACCTCTTGTCCAGCCATGATAGCCCTCCAGGTATGACTGGAGTGCTTCTTCCGACGACTCTCCAGGAACTCCGAGTCATGAAAGTAGCGCCCCTTCAACACCCGCGCACAAAGACTGTCTGGTCTTGTTGTAAGACGCCAGCCTTGCTTTCCCAACATGGCTTTATTGAAGAGGTGTAAATCCCGAAATCCCATACCCCCTCTTGTCTTATGCTGAGTAAGTCGCTCCCATCGGAGCCAATGAATTCGTCTGTTATCCGCCGATCCTCCCCACCAATAGTTCGAAATCGCTGTTCTCATCTTCCTGCAAGTAATCTTGGACAAGAGAAAGCAGCTCATAGAATAGGTGGGGACTGCCTGTACCACTGACTTGATGAGCACTTCGCGACCAGCATTGCTGGCTTCTCGACCACTCCAAGAACCAATAATGTTTTTGACTCTTGTAGGCATGAATTCAAAAGCTGTAGCTGTGGATCGGCCAACAGCTGTTGGCAAGCCTAAATACTTGTCTGCCCAGGCCTCTGTCTCAATGTGCAGCTCTTGCCTCACTACTTCCTTCTCCTCTTCCCTACAATTTTTGCTGAAAAAAACAGCAGACTTGTCTCGGTTCACAAGTTGTCCTGACCCTTTGTGATAAGTGTCAAGGATTGCTTGAATCCTGGCAGCCCCTCTCTGCGACGCTTCTGAGAATACTATACAATCATCCACAAAGAGAAGGTGTGATACCCATGGTGCGTGGACTCCCACGCGAACGCCTCTGGATAAAAACACTGGGCCAACAGTTTTCAGCAAGCATGACAACCCTTCCGCACATAAAAGGAAAAGATATGGTGATATAGGGTCTCCTTGGCGGATACCTCTGGTCGGTTTGAAACTATCTGAGAGCACTCCATCACCTTCATAGAAAAAGACACTGAACGCACACATTTCATTACCAGCTGGACAAAGCCCACATGGAAACCCAATTTCAGCAAGACTCTCTCGAGGTAGTCCCACTCCACTCGATCATAAGCCTTAGCCATATCGAGTTTAATAGCACAAGCCCCAACTTTGCCTTTCTTTCTTTGGAGATAGTGTGTGCACTCGTAAGCTACCAGCACATGGTCCGTTATCAATCTTCCTAGAACAAAAGCACTCTGTTCCTCCGCAATAATCTCATCAAGAAAACCCCGCAATCTGTTTGCTAACACCTTCGAGCATATTTTGTATATAACATTGCAAAGTGAAATAGGGCGAAATTGCTTCATTTCTTGGGGGTGTTTTACCTTTGGGATTAAGACAATCGTTGTCTTGTTAACACAGTCCGGCAACTCACCACCATTAAGAAAATCTAGAACAGCATCAGTCACCCCAGCACCAACCTTATCCCAATGGAACTGGTAGAATCCAGCTGAGAGCCCGTCTGGTCCTGGGGACTTGTTAGCCCCCATCATAAACAATGCCTCTCGGACTTCATCCTCTCTGAACGGTCTCATTAAGTACTCATTCATCTGCGGTGAGACCTTCTCTGGAATAAGATCAACAATTGGTCCTGGGTCTAATAATTCCTGTCTCGAAAATAGCCTGAAGTAGAAACCCATCGCCTCTGTTTCTAGGTCCTCCTGGGCTGTCACAATAGAACCGTCATCCTTTTTCAGGGCCGAAATACGATTTGTGCGAGCTCTCTCTCGGACTTTGGCATGGAAGAAGGATGTGTTGCGATCTCCCCCTTGAAGCCATTCAATCCTTGATCTTTGCCGCATCATAATCTCCTCTCTCGTAAGCAGTTCTGACATTCTGGACATGAGACGCTTCTCCCTTGTGGTTGACCCCGAGTACAGAAATACGCTTCTCACTTGTTCTAGTTCTGAGCGCGTTTGCTGAAGCTCCTTCTTCACAGAGCCAAAGGAAGTTTGCTCCCATGCCTTCAACGATTTTGTAACACTATCAATATTTACAGCCAGCTGGTCCAGGGAGGTTGGCCTTGCCAAACCATCCCAGGTCGAGTCTACAAGCGCTGTGTAGGAAGGTTCTCTTCTCCACATATTTTCATAGCGAAAGGAGCGGCTCTTCCTACTCCTTCTTCCACCCTGCACACAATCAATAATCAGACAGCAGTGATCCGATTCTGCTGTTTGCACGTGCCAGACTTTGATGGACTGAAAAGCATCAATAAAATCTGCATTTGCCAGCCCCCTGTCCAAGCGGACCTTTATGTTGTCCCCACCATGTTGTCTATTGTCCCATGTATATGGGAGACCAATGAAGCCGAGATCTGATAGGCCACAGTTTCCAACCGCGTCCTTGAAGCCATCCATCTGCCGCTCTAACCTGCCCACTCCACCGAACTGCTCATCCGCTCTTAGCACCTCATTAAAATCACCCGCACAGAGCCACGGGCCGTTACTCGCAGCACCCAACAAGTTCATCAAGTCCCAACTTCTATGTCTCAGCTCCCTACGTGATTCACCATAGAAGCCTGTAAACCTCCATTCTCTCAAATATGGAGCAGGCAGTCGAACTGTGACATCGATGTGCATCTTGTCATAGCTCTCAAGGTGCACTGAGACCTCCCGGCTCCATAAGAGAGCCAGACCTCCGCCGCGACCATAACTGCCAACTCCAACACCACCTTCCAGCCCCACATTGCGAACCAAGCTGTCAACATGATCATCAAAAAACCTGGTCTCCGACAACAAGACCAACCAAGGGCGATGTAGCTCACACAAGCTACGCACCTCTCGAACTGCCTCGGGCTGCCCCAAGCCCCGGCAGTTCAAACACATAATTTTCATTGTGCCCGGCGGGGACTGCAATCCGCAGCCGCCGCCGATCCCATCTTGTTTGAGGAACTATTTCTCCTTTGTTTCTTTAGAGTCTCTTCCAGACTCCCTCCACCACTATCCAGACCCGAGCCCAGTTGCTGCACCCTCACATTCACCAGCCCCGCAGGCACAATTGCGTTTGAGGCAACAGGCTCATTCAGGTCTGGAGTCTGCATCACTGGTTCATTCGACTTCGACTTCCTCTTCCTGGCCGGATGGCGGAGATCATCGCCTGAAAGATCAAGCTTCTTACCCGCCATCCTCTGACCATTACCCTGCTCCCCTGCAGACTGATTGGTTTGTTTCAGAGGTGACTGAACCTCTGGGCTGTCAGTATCCGCCAAATTAGACAAGTGAGCCGACCCACCGTCGCCTTTCTCAGCACGCCCACCCTTCCCTCCGGACTGCGGCGCCCTTGGGGGTCGAGAACCAGTAGAGGACCCGCTAACATAGGACTCAGCCGCTGCCTCAGAGAAGGACTGCATCCGCTTTCGCCGATCCTCTGGAGCTCTCAGCTGTACATCATACGGCAATCTGCCCAAATCATTTCTAGGCACCTGATGAACACAATCAACTTCCGAGTGGCCTAATATGCCACAAGCAAAGTAGTAAAACGGTAGGCGTTCATACTGCGCTTCAAACCATTTCGGTTCATCGTTCCTACTGATACGGAGTAGAACACCTCGTCGAAGTGGTTTCTCTATCTCAATCGCCACTCTGGCACGTAGAAACGCACCACTGGCTTTTCCTTCTCCATCAACATCCATTTTCACAACGTTACCGATCAAACCCATGGCACGACTACCCCTTTGTTGATTCATCCAACCGAGGGGCAAATTCAGAAGTCTGACCCAAATCTCCATCCTGTCGAACACTATCTCCGATGCATTGAGGCGTTCGTCATAGGGTTGTAGGATCACAGCATGCTTGCCAACCAGCCATGGTGCTCCACCCATGGCCCTCTCCATATCCAATTTGGAACCAAACTCAGCAACAAACATATTATCGCTCTTCTCGCCAATTGCTCTCATCTTCAGTCCACATGGGTTACCCCATGCAGGCTTCATGGCCGACCTAACAGTAGCCACGTTCACGATCAATGGAGATAGAACTTTCCCCACCACCGCCCAATCCATCGCCGGGAGAGGAACCTCCTCGTCGTCATCACTGAACTCCAAGATGGCTTCCTCTTCCTCTGTAAGATTAAGTTTGAACAGGAGATCCGTGACATTCTCTTTGGCACCTGGGCTGCCTCCAGAGTCGCCGCGAGCCCCCTTACCTCCGCTCCCAGATGAAGCCATAGAGGCTATCAAATTTGGGCAGCAAGCACAAGTGAACCTGCACTCCTAAGGGTTACAGTCACAAACCGATCCCAAACTCTACGAACCCTAAGCGGCGCTTAGACCCTAAAGGGGAATTAGGGTATAAAGGAACTATGTGGTCGACGTCGCTGGAACAGCTAACCGGCGATTTGCGGTGGCCACCGCCGACTGGGAGTCGGTGGGCGGGGCGTGGGCGCCGTAGCCGGAGTGGCCAGCGGCGTTGCAGGTCTAGTTCATCGGCGTTGTGAGCTAGAGCCGAGATGGGATCGAGATCGCCTCCATGATCGCCCAGGAGAGAAGCCGAGAAAAACGCATCTTCCGTAACTATTCCCCCAGAAAGCCGCTCAGGCCCGCAAGATTGGAACGGCGGCATGCAGCTCGTCCGCATAACCCGGCGGCGCCGCAACGACCGCATGTGCCGACGGCCTGGAGCTCGGAAAGGCCTCGAACGCAAATATGCATCCACCACCAGTACACCACAAGCAGCGTTTCATGGTGACCCACAAAGCACGGCGCTGAGGAGCTCGGGCGGGCGCGCCGTCGGCGCCGGCACGCACGCGGGGAAAGCCAAGGGCGGCGAGCGCCGCGACGTAGGCTAACAAAGCATCCCGTCGCGGCTCGTGCCGCCGCCGCCGCCGCCTCCGCTTGTTCCCGTCGTCACCCGCCGCCACGACTTGCCAGAACTTGGAGTAGGCCATGTGGTCGCCGCGTAGTGAGGCCGGCGTTCGCCATGGATGACATGAGCCACACCGCCGACATGGCCGCCACAGTGCCACGTACGCCAACTCCGGCGGAGGGTACAACCGTACAGGAACGGCGGTCTGCTGCGAGAAGAGCGTGCTATGGTGCATAAGATGGTGGGTCCTATAATTCCTCGTGCAGGCATCACGGCTGGCTAGCGGACAACGTGGGCCGCCGCAAAAAATACGCGGCGCTACGTGGGCTGCCGCATGTGCCCACTAGCGAGCTCGCGGCTGATGCGGACGCGGGGCGGGCTGCCTGCAGCCGCGCCGCTTGCATGTATAGGTGCCGACCAGCTCCCGAGGAGGAGCGGAAGGACCTGTACGGAAGAAAGGGAGGCCGACGGCGGACCAGTGGCTAAGGCAGGAGATTAAGCATCCTTGGTGGTTTTTTAATACTTCTCTATCCTTTCTTTTCTCCTTCCTGCTGTTTTGATTGATTTGAGATAAAATTGAAATAGGTAGCGTTGGATCAAGGACTGATGATTAGAATACTAAATAAGTAATTCTGTTTTTTCTAAGAAGAGATTAAAATCATAATTGCTTAATTGTCTCAAACTCATGAGCCGTACTCATACAAGTTAGCTAGCATATGTCCAACCAAGATACATAGTTTAATTCTAAAGCCTATAAAATAATTTGCACAACATATAAATCCCATTGCAACGTACGGGTATATTTTGCTGGTATATAATCCCGTTGCAACGCACGGGCATGTTTTGCTAGTGTTCTTAAAAGAAACATAACGGATGGGGCATGGCATGATAGTGGCTGACCGTAGCTCCCTGTTACCGAACTACCGATACATCATTGATCTCACATTTTTGCTGACATGATTGCAAGAAGGTCCGAGGTAATCCTTCTAAATTTGCAGGAGTGTTATACAAAGCATTCAACCCACAGTAGACACTAGGCACCAATGTTGGATACAATCAAGGAGTAAAAATCAATGTACTCTGCCCCACCTCGCCGTTGTTTCGTCTCCTCAAAATACTGGCCCGTCCATGGAGAGGAGCGCAGGCCTGTGAATGAACTGTGCGAGCTCTTTACATAATTATATAATTTTTTAAATAATTACATTGTTGTCCATCCATGAAGGTAGGCATGCTATCCTGCACTGTATATACGTACCATATAACCATCAATACTGTCGCGTGAGTCTAATTTGCCTCCCTCAATTGAAAACCAGATTTCCCGACTACCCCAACTCTTGAAACCGTTCAATTTGCCTCTTTGAGTGAATTTGACTGATGTGCAGTCACGTCAGTCGTCCTATGTTGCACTATGTTAGCAGTAAATCAGATATTTGAAATAGTTCATTAGAATTTATAAACATTCTAGAAATATTTTTCAAAAAAATATCCACATATTTTTCTAGAACATACTCCTATGCAATTAAAAATACTAAATATTATTTAATATTAGAAAATTCAAAGAAATTTGTTTGTTCTCAGGAAAACATGAAGCTAGTTTCATATTTTCCCTAAAGTCATGCTCTACATAAGATGTGGCGCCATGGAGGACATGTGACATGGCGCTAAATCATCAGCCAAAAGTGCTTTCAAAACCGCTCAGAGAGGTAAATCAAACGATTTCAAGAGTTAATGACTTTACAAATGTGCTTTTTTTTTAGAATCTAACAAATGTGCTTTTTTGAAAGAGACAAATCGGACCCACACAGTAGTCAAGGGAGATCAGATGGACCTTTCTTTTCCCATCAACAAAATGTTCACCAGTTTTTTTTTTTGAGAAACCGGGATTGTATTCATATGTATGTCATACTGATTACACTAGGTTGGTTCACGCTTCGCCGCGCGCGAGAATGGGTTTCGCGCCATGACGTTGCTGTTGGGCCCGTATGCTATAGTTGTTCATACATTTGAATCGAATGGGCCTCTGCTTGTGTTTCACATATTGGGCCCATCGTGTATTGCACTTGTGTTTTTTTTTTTTTTTTTTGGTCCCACTCGTATTAACCCTGGTCGGAGGTAGCTGTATATACCGCGTTTTGGCAGCTGAGAGGGTTCTGGCTCTTCTCATTTCTACTCGGTGTAGTGTGCTGCAAGATATTTTCTTACTGTTGCTTGGTGCCTCATCGAGCAACAGTGTTCGGTAGATCTGGAGAGGCGTTGGAGCTTTGCAACCATGGCTGGAACCAAGCGCCGTGTTGAGCTTCACCTTGGCGGCAGGGCCCGTAAGCTGCTTCGTGTGGTAAGTGTGTGTGGAGCGCCATCGCTTTCACGCGTTTTCTTTGTTGCTGCATGGATCTGTGTGGGTTCACTTTGTAGTGGTGGCATGTAGATGGGTCCGGGGAGCAGCGTGGCTGATGGCCATCCCTTTGGTGCGCCGTCGCTGTGGAAGAGTTCGACCTGTCAGTTTTATGAAGCACCTTCCTCAGCATTGGCTTCCTTTGACTGGTCCTCTCTTGGCGCTGCCTTGGACGATGAGGGTTATGGTGAAATCCGTGGCCGCTATGAGGATCAGGACTATGTGTTTGTGCCACAGGTAACGATTTTGTCGGCCCCTACTTTGTTTATTGCAACATTGTTGTGGTTCGGATCTGAAATTTGGGGTGAAGCACTGTTCATTCACTGTTACTAGTTTGTTGGTGCCTGTCTCTATTGTTCTTGACCTGATCTGGTTACATACATGCATTATCTCTGTTCTTGCAGGCTGAGTGGCCAGTTACTCTGTCCAAACGTGGGATTTTCAAGGAAATCACTCGTACACTGCATCTTCGTGTGCATGGCTTCGGGATCTTGTCTCATGAAGCTGGGATTCAGGTTGCCTGGGTAGAGGTTGATGTCCCACCGTCAGAGGTTGGGGGTGTCAGGGGTCGTGAGAAGTTTCACAGCGAGAGATTTCAGCTTAGGCTTGATGCTATTGAGAATGTATGCTCTCATGCTGTTGCCTGGTTCATTAACCACTGCTGTGTGAAGGTGAAGGACCTGAACTATGCTAAGTTGGTTGAAGTTCAGGGGAAAGTTGCAGCTATGGACCTCATGGTCTCAATATACTCTAACAAACTGAAGGCTTGCAAGGAGCAGGTGGAAGGTATGCAGTGGCGCTATGGTGGCCTGCTTCTTGATGCTCAGAATGTGCTTCAGAAGTACAATGACATTGTGCCTGTGGGTCGTGCACCTGTGAATCGCATTGAGCGACTTGTCTGTGAGCTGGCTGCTGTGATTGCAAAGGGTGATGCCATGTCCGCTGTTGCACTGAAGATGGTACGCTGTAACCTTTTTTTTTTATAATTGTGTGTGATGAATTGGTGTGCTGACATTTAGATATTTAAATTGTCTCACTAATGTTGTTTTTTTTGTTACAATGTATTGTAGGGCTGATGAGTCTAGAGACATGAGTTGGAAGTTCTTTTGCAGTGGGATGATATACTACTTCCCCGCTCTATGCTAAGGCAGTACTGGTGAGCCATACCTTTTGGAAGCTTATGTTTCAGAGAGGTGCTTCTCAACTAAAGCTGTATGCATTTGGCTCTATGGAGTAGGAATCTGCAGATGTGAAGGTTTATGGAACTGCTTGTTCCAGTTGGCAGTTAAGTAGTATTAGTGGTCATCAGGTGGTATGATTAGTCAAATAGTATATGCAGGCTTCAGTCAGTAATCTGGTTTGAAGTTGTATGCCTTCTCTCCTATGTCTTTGGAGGTGAAGTGCATTTTATGGATGTAGGAACATGGTATGCCTACAGTATATTGTGTAGTAATGGACATGCCTATGGCGTGGACATATCTCGGAATGGAATGCCATGTTAATGGCGTGATTATATATTTATTAATGGTGCTCGTGTTTTTTTTGGGTTTTTTTGGGGGGTTTGGTTGGGGGGGTGGGGTGGGGTGGGGGGAGGTGGGTACATTGTTGGCTGATGTTGGTTGTGGGAAATTACTGGGTCTTCTTCTTTGCCTATATGTCTGTCTGTCTGTGTGTGTGTGTGTCTCTTGTGTGTGTTGTGATGGTTAATAAATATTTAAAGTAACTACATATTTGAATTCAAAGCACGTGCACATGCTATGTAAATAAAGTAGACTAAGGGTCACGAAGTATGGGGTTGCAGTTGCAAATACACGTTAAATTAGTTCTCATAATTTCTTGAAATAAGATACATACCTGGTTTCTGAATGTCGTGTATTTCTTTCAATTTTGTCCTAGCAAAGCCAGTTTTGGATATAAATACATGAGTCGTCTTGAAGGAAGGAACCATTATAGAACCTTGGCTCTATCTCTGTCAGGTTGATTACGTAGTAGTCAATGCGCATTACAACTCATGTTATATTCAGGATGAATTGCCAAGGGGCAGGACATATCACCATGTTGCAGAGTCTGGTTGCAGTAGTTGAATTTCTTGTATTGAGATATGTTCTCCTGCGTGTTTATTTATATGACTCTGGAATGTACTCAATGCAGAAAGGAGGCGTTGGTGTACAGAACTTTCTTTTTTTTTTTTTTTTTTGCGTGGGAAGTCAAATAGGGTTATTCGGAAGCAGTTACGAATTTGTTTCCAAAATGACAATCTGGTGTTTGAGGTCGTCACATATCAAATCTCAATTGGCATAGATGTTTGTAAATATTTGTTCATAGACTACCTGGAATATAATTGTAGTGCATCAATGTATGCCGAGCAAAATGAGTCTGGGATGTTTGATATAGCAGTAAGTAGAGCATATTTCTTTGCAACAACTCAATGCTGTATAATTAAGTATGTCTAGCAATATACTGGATTTTGAATTGGAATTTGACAAATAACCAAATTTGGTAGAAGCAAGAAATGTGCAGTAGTCTGTTTTGGGTTGACCACATTGTCTGTTACACACATAGCATCCTGCAATTGCAATATAAGAGCAACTGGTACGGCATAATGGTTCTGAATGGTTCAAAATACATAGATCATCTTATTATTACATATAATAAATATCTCTGCTTGAAGGGGCAGATATCATTTCGTCCATGCGCAGCCTCAGTTTGGCGCTTTAGTCGCCCAAATGAAGACGTTTCCTGCAGAAGATGTCATATTAGATTAAATTGTAGTAGACAGGTCTGTATAGTATAGCGATTCAATATGTTTTGGAGACTTCATATATCATAGTTGTACCTAGCAGATACATTACTCTCTGGCTCAGGAACCTCAGCAGTCTTCCTTTTGTATCCTTTGTGCTTTGGCTGTTCATGTTGAAGTGTCTAGAATTTCAATGTAAACCACCAAGCAATCAGGTCATTAATGAAAGAAATGCATATTCATTTTCCATCCGTGGCTACAACAGGGGTATATACATATATATTTAGCTAAGGATATACCTGACTGGGTGGTGTAGATGGTAGTGGTGAGGATGCACGTGTATGTATGGGAGTTGCGTTAGCATCCTGCACAATTTGAACAATGGGCAGGGGAAAAAAGGTTGCTTATGTCAATTTATTTTATATATTACATATTGTATAGGTGTTCCAAAATGGGTTCCTGAAAGTCAAGAATGTGTCTAACACATATTACCTGTGCAGTGGGTTCATCTGATGTAGTCTCTTTCGTTGTAGCGGCTATGTCCTCGGTCTTTGATGGCTCCGGGGGCTATTTATTATTCAATAAGTTGTGAAAATGTATGTATAAGAAGTATTTTTGGGTAAACTACTGATAACGTAGAGATCATTACTGCACTTTTCTTTAGTAATACATACCACTATTGATGTAGCTGGTTCCTTCTGTGAGGGAGAGTCTGCAACAATGTTCGTAGTGTCATTGGGGTTAGCAATCGGGTTTTCGGATGAGGAAGCTGCAACTGTCTTGGAATTGTTAGGGGCTGTTGGGTCTGCCTCTTGTAGTGCGTTTCCAGTTGTCGAATGTTCTTCTTGGGCTGCCATAATAATAAAATGTTTCAGGCTCATAACTGGGAATACAATATTGCAATGTGTAATATGTGTGTCATAACGTCTGCATTCTGTACTTACCTGCTGCAATTGGTTGTGGTGGATCAATCAATGGTTTGGTAACCCCTAGGATTGCATCAACCTGACAAGAAATGTCCTGTCTTTGAAGAGATCTAGGCGACACACTAATTTTTAGCTCAAACTGATGACCATATAAATTGGTTATTCTTGATGGAAGAAAGCTTGTCTCATTGCCATGAGTTTGAATCAAACTATCTACTGGGACACCAATTATTTCCTCTGCAGTAGGTCCAAAGAATACCAACTCTGTACCTTCAGGTGGCACAGGGTCTTGAGCCCACATGGACATGCTATATCTACATGTATAAATGGAGTTATATATATATGTATATAGAGATAGAGATATACATTGCTGCAAGAGTAATGATAGTAATTTACCTGGGACCACCATCATTTCCCCATGCATTTGAAAGTCCTGCACCTGTAAGCTCCGTCAACAATTTCGGTTTTCTTATTGCATTTTTTGCATGCCAGGTACCACCATGACTGATCAGGTAGGACGCTTATGAGCTTAGCATCGACGATGTACCTGTTTGCCTATAATTATACAGAAACATGTGTTCAGTGCAGCAGTAGGTAACCAATAATAATTACATCAATTACATATGCAGTAGAGATTTCCCTTACATAAATTGTATGTGGGTTGTCGAATTTGGCTAGTTCCTGAATAGATATCCGCTCTGGTGTTGCCTGTATTGCAGTAGGACCACTCGAAGTTGCAGGTGCGATGCGGTTCATGCAACTGAAATGAAATTGTTCGTAATACTATGAGTCTAAAATTATTATGGATAGCCTTTTTAAATTTGAAAATTTGGAGTACCTATTTAGCAGGGCTGTGGCTTCAGGAATGGCTGGGTTGGCATACCATCGATAAAGTGTGGATCCTTGAAGAGAGAGCTTTCCTATAGTTGCAGTTGGAAAGCAGGTTATGAAGCATAGTTAATATTGGGAACCAGTTCCTATGACAAAATATTTTTGGTTGAATTGGTCATGTTATAGAACAACGTACCATCAAATCGACGGCATGTGACAGCAACAAAGAGTAAGACAACTGGCCCCTTGTTTGACATTTCAATGTATTTGTCAGCTTCAAATTCATGTGCATGATTACTCCAAAGGGCCACCATTGCAGTTTCTCTGATTTGGAGAGCATAAATTTATATGGGGGGGGTAAATAGATTGAGTATATATTAGTATGCTGCATATATGTTATAGAAAGCATGGAGTATTTGTGCTTACCCTGTTTCATTAACAATTTCCACATTTCGAAGTGGCCTGGTTCCTTTTGATGTGTTTTGAAAATTAACATGTGAGCATCCTTTTAGAACACCAATGACATCTGTTATAACAATAAGTTGTCAATAGGGTTAAAGCTACACTGATCCCTATGGCAAGCTCAGAATGGACATGCTGGTATTGTAATGTATGTACATCGTGTTAGATAGGAAAATGCATACCTGAGCAGTATCTGATCTCGTTGACCCTGGTGTTTAACACCTCAAAGGTTGCCAGACTATAAGCATATTCAGGGAATTGAGGAGGTACTGGCTTGATTTCATATAACTTAGTATGGGCAGTAAAGCGCATCAAGTATGGATGGTCAACAAGTCTGTACTGTTCCCGCGCATTCCGCACTTGAAAATACTTGATGTAATACACTGAACCTTCGTTTAATTTGGGTAGGAATTGAGAAATCCACAGTTCTGGAATTTGTCCATCCATTGCAGTTCCCTGTATGCAGTGACATGTTATTGCACAGTGCAAATGAGTGATGTAGTGCCAGAATAAAAATAAATGACTCTTATGGTCTTTGTATTGCATAACCTCCTCATCAAGAAGAATGAGATCAACACGTCGAATTTTTGTTGGGTCATCAGGGCTGATATATTTTGAGAACCGGACGACTCTTGCATGAACTGTCCATTGCTGAGACCCGGAATCCACATTTTTGAGGAGTGTGTAGTCCATTTGGCCTGTAAGAAAAAGATGAAAGAAATTAGTCATCAAAATGTTGGATTAGTTGGATATATCCTTTTTCTTCATTATGGACAAAGATAGTGTAGGTGAGAAATTAGTGTAGCAGTTCGGAGCATCGGACATTTTATGCTGTGAATTCCATTGTTCCAAACATGTTTACAACATATAAACAGATACAAAAGAAGAGAATTGAATACACTTGGAATATGGAAGCTACACATATTCAAGTACTTCTTCGTATACAATATTTCTAGTAGTTGAAATTGGTTCGCCATCTTCATCTTCTAGAAGCATTTTCAATCCGTATGGTGAACTCACTCTAGAAATAGCAACATAGAGCTGGCCATGAGTGAACACTGGTTCTCGAAGGTAAATGCCAACATTTCCTAGTGTTTGCCCCTGGCACTTATTTATAGTCATAGCATAACATACTCTAATGGGAAACTATTTGCGTTGTAATATAAAAGGCCACTTAGGACTCTTGCCATTGAGAACAATTCGTGGTATGCAAACCAAGTGACCGACATGGTTTCCTGTCATTATTCGACCTTCCAATACATGGTCTTCAAGACGTTCCAGCAATATCCTTGTTCCATTGCAAAGCCCAATAGATTGATTCAAGTTTCTAAGTACAACTACAGGCATCCCAACCTTTAATCGTAGTTTATGTTGTGAGAAGTTATTAAGGTTAATGGAATTCAAGAATTCAGGTGGATATAACATGTTGAAGTCTGATGGCTGCTCAGTTCCATTTGCAATGGAGTCATAACTTAGGTACTCGCGTACACATCCTGGAACCTTGGTGGTCATAAGTTCATTGACCTCATCAACGATAGAATTAAGTAGACATACAATACATCTTTTTGCAAGATAAGTCACGTCTCGGTAGAATAAATGGAAGTCATCATAAATAGCAGATGCAATAGCCGGTATTTTAGGTCCGGTGGGACAGACAAATTGTGGAGGAATTTCAATCCATGTCTTTTCTACCTCATTAGCTCTTGCAACGGCCGGTATGCGTGCCTCCCCCACTTTAAGAACCCAATTGGCAAAACTGTCCATTACTACTTTCTCATTGTGTGGTAGGGATGGGTTGCATAGCCTCATGTTTATCGATAAATGCATGATTTTAATGTGCTTCCATAGATAGGAACCTAGTAGTGAAGCTTTAAGAATTTCTGCCTTTGATCCACCTTCAACCACTGGAAGAACCTGTCTAAAGTCACCACCAAACAAAATTGATTTACCACCAAATAAGAGCGATGCAGCTTGCGGATCGTCAATTGAGAGAATGTCACGAAGAGAACGGTCTAATGCCTCGAAACAATATCTATGACTCATGGGTGCCTCGTCCCATATAATAAGAGAGGTTCTAGCAAGTAGAGCAGCAAGCATGGTACCTCTTTCTATGCTACAATAGCTACCCTCATGAATATCAAGAGGTATTTTAAATCTGGAGTGGGCTGTGCGACCTCCAGGAAGAAGTAATGATGCTACACCACATGACGCTACTACAAGAACAATATGGTCCTGTGATCTAAGAGTTGCTAAGATGGCACGCCATAAGAATGTTTTCCCAGTGCCACCATGACCAGAGATGAAGAAGGCAAATGGTTGACGTTTGTATACACCATTGATAATTTGATCATATATATTTTTTTGTTCCACATTCAAAGACAATTGCATAGATGCTGACTCTACTGCAAGTTGTGCTCGGTCATATGATAATTCTTCTAAAATAAGTCTATTAGTGGTAGATTCAGCAAGGGATATGGATGATTGAGGTAAATCATAGGCAGTTATTGAGAGGCCATTGTTGCAAAACATGTTGGCTAAATCTGTCATTAAAGCAGATTGCAACATTGCATCTATTGGGACATAGGAAGAACTGTTGACGGCAGCTCTTAATCGGTATACAATATCATCAGCCATATACTTCCAGTACTTATCAAAAAGAGCTCTAACATTGCCAACATCACAGAATACCAAAATAGTCATAAATAAATTTTTGAGTTGAAATGGAGTGGCCCAAACAATGGCCTCATCAAAAACAGATGACCATTCTGTATCGTCTCCAATAAGGCCTCGGGCCTGGCAAGCTTCCCTGAAAGTACAGTACGTTATGCCTTCATATGTGCGTACATCCTCATAACTCTTTGACCCTTTAGCAACCATTAGCAACATCCTTAAATAAAATGTTTCACCAGCACTTGGGTGTACATATCTAAGCCTCCCTAATTTGAAACCCCTCCTTCGGCTAGACCATGTCTTTGCGGTGCCGTCCCATGTGTATCTATTTGGGAATTGACAGTAAGTGAGATCATGGCCACGTGAGCACTCTTGGTTAGCAACAAACCACTGTGTTAGAGAACTCATCTGGGATGAAGGATCATCAACAACATTGTCAAGACTATCTTCGTCACGAATAGTCACAAAATTCATACCCGGGAGATGGACTACCAAACGCTCTACGGCAGGGAATTTGCCATGTATTTCATAACCAAATAACCTCCATGTCGCCTCACAACATGAAAGGTATCTAGATTTCATATACTCTGCAATTTCATCAATGACATCGTCTATAGTCTGTTGCTGATTGGAAACTGAGTTGGTGGACACTGTTTTTGAAGATGCAGGTTTGGAGTCAGTGGATAAACGGACTCTGACACGATCAGCGCCTTTGTTGACATATTTAAATAAATATTTAATAAGATATGTCTTATTGCAGGACTCCACATTTATGTGAGCCTGATATTTTTTCAGAAGAGATAAATTGTGAGGCTCCACCCACTGATTGTCTAACTGGACATTGTTCTTCTAGACAGTGAGTCCGTTATCAGGACGTCGATAAATTGGGTAGCCATCTGGATCGAAAGTGGTTTCAGCTCTGAATTGCTTCGGATATCGCTTGGAACATTTTCCATTTTTCATACATGGACTATTGGGATTAGCAGGACCATAGGGTCCATGAATCATGAACTCCTGAACTAAGGAGAATCCAAGTGGATCTACATTAGGATCAGGCAATTCTGCTGAAATGTGTTTGTCAACTTCTTGAGCAGAAGGCTCACGACCGGTATCAGTTTGCCACACCAAGATATGGGAATGTGGGAGACCACACTTTTAGAATTCATTTGTGTGGGCAACTACATTTAGGGAAAAAGATTGTTTGTTAAACATTGCATGATTTGATGGGTGAAAAATAAGTGGGATATGTTAAACATTGTTGCACTATTGAACGAACCTGCAGAAACAGGTCCAAAGACACGTCCTTGCCTAATGTCATCAAGCAATTCTTCGAGTTTCATATGGAAGACACGAACTACCATATCACCTCTATCAGAAGGTCACTGCCCAGGTTCGAAATCCACTGATTGTACAATCTCAGGCCATTTAGAGTTACATGTAAACGTGGTAAATTTGTCTGGTGGACCATACTTACAGCAAATAGCCATACAATCATGGAAATTTTGCTGCATGTAACGTTTACTGCCAATATATGATGCGGGTAGTGTTCTTTTGATACCAACCTCTTTTCCTGTGGATGCACCTTTACCCCTAGCATCAGCTATACCTTGAAAGGTCTCTGAACGGAGTAGGTCTTGGTTAAAAAAGAAGTAACTAAGTCGGCTTGCCTCGACACAAGAGAAAGCATTAACTTGATATTGTTGGGACAATCGGCCAAAACAAAGTGCAGGATTAGGCTCGTCCCTACGATAATGCATTTGATATGCATAATATTCCATCATAGAAACTTTGTCGCGGCCAACAATAGGTCCATTGATCTCCCTGAACTTAATGTTTTTATGGAAACCAGGTTCACCATAGGGGAAAAGTAGGGGATACTGCAATGACATCAGTGCGGGGTGTATAGGTGAAATGTGTTTGAGTTCATGTGAATGTGCCTCGACAACAACATCGAACACAGAAACATTGGTAGATAAGTCACCAATGAGAAGACCAGCCAATTCAGGGACTGATGGAAGGGAATAGGGATCCCCATGGCTGTTCATCGTACCCACTAATTTTAGTCCGATTTTTGGAGCGTGTGGTGACAACAACCTGTCACGTGCCATTCTAAACTGCTGCACTAATGGACTATGAGAATTGAGCATTTCCACCAAAGATGAAACAATTTGTGGGTCTGGTTGGTCAGGGCCATCAGCACAGAAGATGTTAAGTCTATGTTGCAGTTCATTTTGTGTATCATATATATAGAGTTGAGCATACTCTGGACGTTTCCCAGGTGGAGGCAATAGAGACCCAATACGATGATGTACAACCCCATTGATACGAAACACATAGGGCCCATCACCAGTATTAATGGATTTGTCCACTTCAACTCCAAAAGAAGTGAATGCAAAGAGAGAATTATATTGTCTAATAAGACGCATGAAGGCCTTACTGCGTGAACTACCATTGAAGCAGACCAGGTCACGTAAAGGTTGTGCAGCAGGACTCTGTTTAGGGAGGAAGACAGCCCCCCCACGACAACAAAGGTTGTAAACCACATTCGTACGTGTGCTCTGGCATTGAAGTCTTTCTTGGTACCAAAAGATAGCACCACAGTAAGGACAAACATAATCAGGCCGGCCATAATAGGATCTCTGAGGATACCTCGCTAAAGGGAAACCCATAAAAAGAATAAAAGTTTGAGGTCAAGGCTGCTTTCATGAAATGGCAGAATGGATTCAATCTGAAATAGTGAAACAATGTGTTGTACCTTTTAACATATCAATGTATTCCTTGGGAAAGGAGGTTAGTGGCTGCAGAAAAGGTAGACGATGTATTCGTTCTAAAGCAGATGAATAGGCTTAGAATATGCATATTTGATAAGGCGCATGTTGGTAAATAATGGAAACCAGAAGTTATGTTAACGCAGACCTTGAGCAGCAGCTGCCCTAATCTTGTTACACTGCATTCTGTAAGCCCGATTAGCTTTAGAGGCTTGAGGAGATACAATAGGACAAAAATGGTCTCCTAGATGAGCGTCGCAAAAGGAAGAAATGTATTATCGTTACATGGGCAGGCAGAAAGAAATACCATCATGATGATAGAGCAGCAAGGGATTACTAACTTAAGACAATAGACCATCTCGGCACGTGAAAGGCAGTAGGGTCTAGCACACAGAGAGAACCAAGAAAAGGTAAACACATATATTATATGTCAATAATCACTAAAAGGAAGTTAAGGCTGGTACTGGTGGACAACGCTAGGTATGTGAAACGCATGCAGGGAACAAACCCATTGCAGTGGTATGCATAGATAGAGCAGCAACATAATCAGCACGGCGTACGCGCCGTTGCCGAGGTCTTGTGACCGGAGCTGAGGCAGGGGCAGACCTGCGCCTTGGTCTTCTAGATGGCATTGCACATCTAGTATACATATACATATTTCATGGTCCACGTTAACGTTCCAAGCTAACAGCATCGTACACTATCGCATCTAGTCGCATTAAGTGTAGCAGGAAAGTAAAGTAATAAAAGCATGCATAGCAGCAGGAAATGCAGGAAGGAAGCATATATATAGCAGCAGGAAATGCAAGAAGCAATAACAACAGATGTTGGTATGAAAAATATTTCCAAAGGGAAAGAATAAGGTGTGGTATGGGCAGATCTACGAACCTGGAGACCAGAAGCCTGCGGCGCAGTGGGGAAATAGTTCCTTCCGACGAAGAAACCAGGAATGTGCACGAAAGTTGAGGATCCCTGTTGAACAGGAGTGGGGAACGCAACAACAAATTCCGTTTATTGAACAAAAAGCAAAATAGAAGAGGAAGAAGTGACGGAACTGTAGTTCAAATCGAGAAAGGGCAAACCTCAGAAGAGCCACAAAGAAGCGTGTAGAAGAAGAATGGTGGGCTCGATTCGATGAAAGGGGAAGACGAAGCTGTATCGGAAGCGCGGAAGCAGCAGATCCAGTGAGGGACACGAACCCTAGGTAAGGAGAACAGTAACAGCACAGTTCGATACGGTAGTATTGTGCCAAAATGAAACGACGGAAAGAAGAGAGATGGGAAATAAAATTTACCCGAGGGCGGGAACAGCCGACGGCGGAGGGCGCCGGGCGGCAATGGGGCCGAGGCAGGAGGAGGCAGATCCGTGCAGAAGGAAGAACAACTGGGAGCGAGCAAAGCAGGGGTGGAACTGGAGCAGCCGTCGGGGGGGGGGAGTGGGGGAGAAATGCGAGCACACAGACAGAGCCGTTGAAGCGAGGTGGTGTAGGTCACGTGAACCCTTGCAGGCAAGCAACGGGAAGATTGGAAAGGGGGCCAACGCACGACGGGCATTCAATTCGTTGCGCCGACACGGAGGACTTTTCCGCATTAAAGAATGCTGCCAAACACAACGCCGAGGACACGCGTCAGAACAACGTGGTGCATACAGTGCATGGAACGCTAGGAACGCAGGGAAACTTCACGCGATAAGGATGTACATATTCCAAGACTTGCAAAGACACTTTAAAAGAAAATAGCAAGTACACCGAAGTCTTTGCACCGTCATCCTCCCGGTCGTCCTCGTCGCCGGTCGTCGGAGCACCGTGGAGCTTGAAGCCAACTTCCTTCCCGACGGTTGAACATCAGTGTTGGATGGCACCAAGAGCAGCATGTCGAACTCATCGACATACGATAAAACCGCTGAACGTCCAGGCCGAATAAACACACCGCCGGAGCACAAGGAAACAGGCGCCTCAAGAGGAACCACCAATCCCCCCACGCCGGACGGTAGCACTCCCAGAAGGGGAATGAAACCACCAGAGAAGGTGGTAGGTAAAATCCAACCCAATTTCGGCGAGTTGGTAAAAGCACCTCCCAACATCTTCACCAGAGCCGTCGCCAACACCGGAGAAGAAGGAGGAACAAAAGACGAAACTGACCGGATCTAGAAGAGGCAGAGATGTCCAAATCCGGCGAGCTCGCACTCTTCCTTCGTGCGGTCGCCACCAGCGAAGTCGGGGAAGCCACCGCAGATGTCGGAGCCATCCTCCACGCATCCACGCCGTCGCTCGCCGGTGACGCCAGCCAGGAAGCCGAATCCATGCCTCACCGCCGGCATGGAGGCATCTAACCCTAACTTATTTAACCTAAACCTAATAAGCACAGGTATAAACAAATCCTCCGTCGATTCATCCAGTCCCCCCTCCTCCTCCGACGCCGGAGAGGGCGCTAGAGTCGAGGACGACGGCGAATCGACGGGGGGAAGCGAAGCCACCCCTGGTCGCCGCTCTCAGCTGGAGCTCTCTGTGAGCTGCGGAGACGAAGACGACTCCGTCAGTCCTCTCCTGTGAGATCGGAGCTTACAAAATGTTCACCAGTTGTGCGGAAAGCCCACATGCAAATATTTCAATTGGGCCATATCCTCAAGTGGGCCAAGACTGAGAACGGGTTGCACTGACATTCGGCCCAGCCGGGACTTGGCCCATCCACACTACGCCCTCGCGCCCGTGAGCGAAACGGACGGCGGAGATCGGCTGGCCGCAGAAGGCGAGGGGACACGCTGACCCGTGATTTTTCCAGATCAGATCCGACAGCTCGCCTCCCCGTCCGTCTTTCCCTCTCCCTCCCCCACACCCGGTCGTCGTCGTCGTCGCGGCGTGAGCGAGCGAGCGAGCGAGAGCGAGAGGGGAAAACCCAAAACCCTAGCACCCCCAGCCCCGCCCCGCCCCGCCCCGTCGCCGACGGCCGCCGGAGTAGGGAGATGGCGGTGGACGAGGTGAATTCGGTCTACGTCGGCGGCCTTCCCTACGAGGCCAACGAGGATATGCTTCGCGACGCCTTCGGGTACTACGGCAACATCGTCTCCGTCAAGGTCCGCCCCGCTCCTCTCCCCCTCCAGTATCCGTTTAGTCAGTTCCCGCGTTTGCACTCGGGAGTCGGGAAGGTTTGCCGAGCGCTGATGGGTTGATTCAATGGAGTGAGGCTGTGCTGCGGCCGGTCACGTTTTTTTTTTTTTTCATTTTAAAAAAAAGTACGGTGGAAAAGCGGGCTGATTTATTTCGTGTTTTTTTTACGTTCTTCTTCGGCAAAAGTTTTTTTTTTCTCTAGTGAGGATCTCGTGAGTGGTTGTCTTCTATATTTTGTATAAAAAAAAAAAAAAAAAGAAGCAACAGACAACATGAGAACACGAACGAAAGAGAGGAAACAACATGAGAACACTAGCGAAAGAGAGGATGTGGTTTCCGCCCGTTCCCAGTTTTTGATGGCTAAACTAATTTGATGCCAAGATGATTTGGGAGGTAGAATTGTTCGGAGTAAAGCTCAGATTTTCAGTTCATCTGGTTGTTGTATTTGCACGGTAGTTGGTTTTCTTTGGATGGCTTTTCCCCATCTTGCTATTAGTTCATTGGATTCGAAACCTTGAAGGATTGGTTATTCGAAGAGCTGTTCCAAAGTAGATATCAGTGGTGAGTCATGAATTCAAGGTCATTATATATAGTTCATACGTCTTGAGCATCTTACTTTTCTTGGACTGAGAGGGGTGTGAAGATGATGACATCATCATTTGCAAATGTGCTATAAGGAATTGGCAAACAACATACAGAAAGATGAATGATTATCTTCTGATTTTTTTTACTTGTTTGCTAGTATGATTTAGCAGTCGATGCTTCCTACTGGTATAACCAGCTTTTGTTTTCTGATTGATTTGTGAATTCCAGGTGATTAATGATCATACTGTGAAAGGCAAGTGTTATGGTTTTGTTACTTTCACTCACCCCAAAGCTGCTGAGGAAGCAATTGTAGGCATGGACGGCAAGGTATGCAGTATGCTTCCTTTTTTTTAACTTACTTGACACCTTTCCTTTATCTTGTGTTTAACATGTCTTTTTGTTTGAAACAGAAATTAGGTAATCGTGTTATTCGAGTAAATGAAGTGCGTACAAGAGGCCCCCGAGATTTTGGTCGAGATGGTTTCAGACGAGATCCAAGGAGGTATGGTAGAGATCCATACTGGGACAGAAGGGATAGGGAACGGAGCTATGATCGTGAAAGGGATCCCTACCATGACAGGGATAGTGATAGATCCCGTGAGCATGATAGGGAAAGAGATTATGAGCATGGTGGCTTTAATCGACAAATTGACTATCCCATGGATCGAGATCATGAAGTAGACGAGAGACGTCCTAGAGAACATGATCGTGCAGCAGAAATGCATAATATGGATTCAGATAATGACAAAGATAAGGAACATGTTTCAAGAAAAAGATTCAGGTGCCATGTTGATTTTGTTTTTCATAGTGGAGTTATGTTGATATTGTTAACCATGTTAACTATTTTCAATATTTGAATAGAAACAACATTGTGTTTGATATATTGATATGTATATTTTAGGAAAATGTTTCTTCTTGGACCATTTGAAAATTAATTTGCTAGAGCATCTCTTAGTCCTTAACTTGGATGTTGCATTTCAAAATCTTGGAATGTACAAGGGAAATTTTGATTGTAGCCTTGTAGCCATGCTGTCTTTGTACTCCCTCCATTCCAAATTGTAAGGCGTTTTGGCTTTTCTAGATACATCACCTTTGTTATGCACTTAGATGTACACTGTCTAGATACATAGTAAAAGCAATGCATCTAGAATAGCCAAAACGTCTTACAATTTGGAACGGAGGGAGTAGATAAATAAGAAAAGGGCCATATTCACATTAGAAGTCTGAACAACAATTTTTTGTGATATTATGTTTACCTGCATTACTCTCTCTATCCACTCAATTATTTTTAAGTTAATAGTGAATACTGGCTGCACAATTAGAATGATTAGTAGGTTTGATGATTTGTTTTTGCCCTAACATGTAAAAATTCTTGTATGCTGACTAGTGGCCTTGCAGATTGCATAAACTTGTATACTACTATACAGAATCATTATCATATAATATGCTGAAACTGGGTACATTTACATTATTAGAGACCATGTTTGGTTACCTTTACTGTGAAATTTACACCATTGTTTTGTATTAAGTCCAGATTTTAATGTACTGACTACTGTCTTTTTATAAAGAAATGTTGTACCACTATGGGAAATATTCCATTGATCAACTATAATCCTTGGAAAACTGTGGCATTTACTTTCATAATGTTCTCTATGCAGCCGCTCAAAAGGTTGTGATAGCAGAGATTTATCGAGTTCCAGTGATGATCTTCAAAATGATGTAAGTGCATCTTTTTTCTGTGCTATTGTGAATGGCTGTTCCTGACTCTTTAAATTAACTCCTTTTTGTTATGGTAAAATTTTCATTTATCCCTTTTTTGTATATCAGGGAAAACATCAGTTGGATAAAACTATTCAGATGCGCGAGGACCTTGAAAATGAGGCAAGCCATTTCCTTAAAGACCTTGTTCTGTGTTAGTTTGATCTGGAAACCACAAAATCAGCTGACACTATCTCAGAGTTGGTGTAAAATCTTGATGGATCTATTTCTTTGCCAGACTCCATTTAAGTTAACTTGTCTACATTGCTTTCGGAATATAAAGATGAAAACATGTTACATGCAAATCTGAAAGTAATCAAAGTTCTCCAGGCTTAATGAATGTAGATTTATAGATATTGATGACCTTGCTCTTTGCTTTTTTCCCTTTTTTCCTTCTTAATAAAAAAGATATGTAGCTCTCCTGCGTGTTTGAGAAAAAAAAATGACCTGCAGAATTAGAACATGAACTCAATTGCATTTGCGAGGTACAGAAAAAGATAAATGCCTGTTGAATTTGAAGTCCCATTTAGGATTCTTTTGCTTGACTTCTACAGAAATTTTCATATTTAGCTCAGTTTTATTTTATACACTGACATGCTTGTGTACCTCGGATGACAGCCATGCATTGATTACTGAATGCACGGGCCTTAATTACTCAGAAACTTCACAATTAGTTGCCTATTGCATTACAATATATAGAATTATCTTTTCAGCTGAAGTTATATAGTACATGGGATGCACGATCCATGAACCATGTCATGATACATAGACTGATAGTATACTCAGCTAACTTTTAGATAGGCATGACGCATGAGTACTTTTGTTCATGATTTAACTGTTTCTTGCATTTTATCTTATGAGCTTTGCAGGTTAACCAGATTAAGGATAAAATATCTGCGAAAGAACAGCAGATTGCAGATTTGCAGAAGAAAGCTCAGGTGATCTGTGTCATGATTTTCAAAGGATTCTGCTATCATCATTTGTCCCACTGTTTGGCCATCTCTTGGAGTCTCACTTGGGATGAGTTCTGACGATAAGTCAAAAAACATTTTTCGTGTCAAACTGCAGAAATTAGAGGATGAACTGGTTGCTGCACGGAAAGTCTCTTCAGAACGACAATTAGCTGTTACAGATGTATGTGCTCTTCACTTGTTGGCTGCTTATTTATGCAAGATGCAATTGGAGTCCTGCAATGATTTGCCTGATGAAAAATGTTATATATGCAGCTGTACAAGCATTTTCTTCAACTTCAAGACTACAATGATAGGGTCAAAACGGCTGAGCAGAGGCTGCAGGTTATTTTCTCATCATTTGTTTCTTTGATAACTTTTGAGTTCTGTGGTCCTGTACTCTAGTTTTCGTTGAGAGCAACTATCCAGTCATTTAGGTTTGCTTGTGTTGGCATTTGGCAAGGTGAGGATGGTGTGCTGACTCTTTCTGTTTTGATTCTAGTCTCTTGTGGATGCTGCCATGGTCGAGCTTGACATGGCTGAGGATGCTACTACCAGAGACGGCTCGATGTACGAGAATGGCGTGGTGTGAACACCCAAAGGGCTGCCAGCTGTCATGGTTTGTGAGGTTACTAATTTGTTAGACCTGTAGTTTTGGATTTGCCATGTAATAGAACTGTACTGTAACTAGAAACGGAAAAATGTTATGTATGGGTCAGAAAATGAGTGGCTGCATGCACATTTGCTATTCCGGACTTGTTTTTCAATGTTGAATTTATTAGCCGGCCTGACTATTGCTGACACGGTATGTGAGCTGCCCGTGATGTGTGTCAGCTCTTCTGTTAAGCAAGTTGAGTTGAGAAGTGTTGGTGGCCGTGTTTATGTATCAACCACATCTATCTGCATTTGGCGACAGAGTGGATGGGTGGCTAGACATATTTGGGGTGTGTTTTGATCCCTGAGCATTGACGGCACCGTGCCTGAAGTTCGTTGCCGAGCCTGACGAGAGTAACAGCCAAATTGCAGTCAAAAGATTATAAACTTTTTTTTTCGCTGGAGGCTATTTTCTTTTTTTTCCTAAAACAAGTGAAGGTGTTTTCATTCTTTCCATCACATCAATTTTTAGCCACATACATGGAGCATCAATTTTTAGCCACATGCATAGAGCATTAAATATAAGTAAAAAAATAATTAATTGTATAGTTTGATTGTAAATTACGAGATGAATTTTTAAGTCTAGTTATTTCACGATTAGACAATAATTATCAAATATAAATGAAATGCCAACTTTTTCTAACATTTTGAATTTAAACAAGGGCATAATTTAAGAAGCGCTCGCCGCTCGGCCGCCCATATCCCTGTCCAGCCGCCGTAATTCCGTCAGGGCACCGTCACGCGGGGCTCGCCGGCCCGGCGGCCCGGCGAATTGGGTCACCGTCCTTGGGACGTCAAACACGGCCACGTCACGGTCATCCCTTCGGCCCTTTCCCTCTAGTAGCTCTGACTCTGAACAAACGAAAAACGATGACAGCTGAGCCGCTTGCTTCCACCCGAAGTGAAGTAGTGCCGCTGCTCTGCGCTATACGGCTGTACCCAACTGCTCATCAGGCCTCCACGGAGAGGAGACTCCAAAGTCACGAGAGCAGAGCAGGCCATCTCTGACTCGTAGCTGCCGCCTGCCACAATTGTTTTTCTACGGGCGCCGTCGACGTCAACGGCCAACGGCGCAGGCCCATCTTGACCGCTTCTCATCACCATCAGTGCCCTCCTGAGTCCTGACGCAGTGCGCCACTCACTGTAATCTGTGCTCGCTTGACTTGCTTGACCCGCGAGGAAGGATGACTAATAGTTAATTAACACGGGTGGTTAATGTTCCCCACTTATCCTGGACGTGACGGCAACCGGGAAAAGGCGACTATTGCAATGCAATACTACCCTCTCTAGAAAAAACGATTTCTAGAATCCTCCCTCAAAAAATCAATTTCTAAAATCCTTGTCAGTTAAATTGTTTTAAATTTAAATAATTTTATTAAAAAGAGTAAAATGAGTATATTATAAAAATATATTCTAGAATAAATTTAATAATACTAATTTAATATTATAAATCTTAATATTTTTACTAAAACTTTACTGTAAGTTTAACGAGATTGACTTAGAATAAAGTTTAACAAAATTAACTTAAAATAAATCTAGAAGCTGATTCTTCAGCGACCGAGGAGTACAAACTCAACGCCAAGTGAGCCGGTCGTCCAGGACACGGGAGACGAGCAGCAAACAGCGCACGTACACGTACACGTACTGCACGTACGCCAAGTCAAGCCGTGCGCAGCGGAGCCCATTCAAACGGTCAAACTATTTACGCTGGACTCGCAATAGGAAAGCAATAAAAAAACCGCTAGTAGATTCTAACGGCCGAATTTCCCGCGAATCAATTGAAAGCGACGCGCCCGCCATCTAAGAGCACTTCGCACGCACTAATCACCTTCCCCGACGAGCATTAGCGCGTGCAGGTATTTATACCTCGTCGCCACCTCCTCATCATTCCTCATCAGACACTAACACACCTCTCCTTCTTTCTCCCCCTTCTTCTTCATCGTCTTCTTCACGGAGATCAGCAATCGACAGGCTACAAGCCTGCAAGTTACTACAGCAGAAAAGGCCAAGAACAGAGTCAAGCAGCTCAAGCAGCAGGGAGGAGGAGAACTGGAGAGGTGATCGGGAAAAGACAGAGAAGGGAGGGCGGGCGAGGATGGATTTGGTGCGGATGGGGAGCATGGCGAGCGGGAGCATGCGGCGGACGGCGTCGTCGTGGCGGGGCGCGTCCGGGCGGAGCGACGCGTTCGGCCGGTCCGTGCGGGAGGAGGACGACGAGGAGGCGCTGCGATGGGCGGCCATCGAGAAGCTGCCCACCTACGAACGCATGCGCAAGGGCATCCTCACGGCGGGGGACGCCGGCGGCGGCGTCGAGGAGGTGGACATCCAGGTGCTCGGCATGCAGGAGCGCAAGAACCTCATCGAGCGCCTCATCCGCACCGCCGAGGAGGACAACGAGCGATTCCTGCTCAAGCTCCGCGACCGCATGGAGCGGTGAGCACTCACTAGTCACTACTCTTTGCTTCAACTGTTCTTGGAATGGGAAAAAAAAAAGAAGATTCAGATTTTCAGAGGAACTTGGGAAATGATCTGCACAGCATCAGAACATCTCGTGCTATGTATTCTCTAACTTATTCGTGGCTTTTTTTTTTTTTTTTTTTTTGGTTTTCTCAGAGTTGGAATCGACAACCCGACGATAGAAGTACGGTTTGAGCACCTGAACATCGACGCTGAGGCCTATGTTGGCAACCGGGGTGTCCCGACGATGACCAACTTCTTTTCCAACAAAGTCATGGTATGCATCTCATATTCCCATCTGCAGCGGCACCTTCATGCTTCCTAGCCAAGGAAAAAAGAAAGACTTGTCAAGTTCCTTCAGCTACTAACTCCTGAGCTGCTCCTATTACAGGATGCACTAAGTGCTATGCACATCGTTTCTAGCGGGAAGAGACCTATCTCTATCCTTCACGATATCAGTGGAATCATAAGACCCGGCAGGTAAGAAATCCAGGGATTTTAAAATGCAAGATTTCAGGTTTTTCTGTAGTTGTACTTACTATTGGCACTTTGTTCAGAATGTCTTTGTTGCTTGGCCCTCCTGGATCTGGGAAAACAAGTCTACTTCTGGCTTTGGCAGGGAAACTTGATGCAAGTCTGAAGGTACCCCATCTTGCAAGACTTTCTTGATTTTAAACTTCTAAATCCTAGGCAAAAAAAGAAAGGTATATATTTGGGAGAAAGATAGCTGTAAATTGTATTCAAATGGATGAAGTTGCAATGGAAATTTTCAGGTGTCAGGAAGAGTAACTTACAATGGTCATGACATGGATGAATTTGTCCCTCAAAGGACATCGGCATACATCGGGCAGCACGATGTTCATGTCGGTGAAATGACAGTCAGGGAAACACTTGCCTTCTCTGCAAGATGTCAAGGAGTTGGAACACGTTATGGTATGTAACATTGACATTGGAAAGGAACAAAGATAATTATTCATCTTTGGTAAAGTGAATCTGATGGTGTTTTCAATTACACAGACATGCTTACTGAACTTTCAAGAAGGGAGAAAGAAGCCAACATTAAGCCAGATCCTGATATCGACGTTTACATGAAGGTAAAATTCATTTAATTCAATCAAAACCCTGTATTTACATTGGAAGTAACAAAGGTTACTTAAATTTATTGTGTGCCTCTGTGCAAACAGGCTATCTCCGTGGAAGGTCAGGAGAGTGTGGTCACAGATTACATCCTCAAGGTGAGTAAAGATATACTGCACAAAAAGAAATAGGAGAAATGGACATGCCCCCTAACAGTACCTGCATTCCTTTTGCAGATTCTGGGTCTGGAGATCTGTGCAGATACAATGGTTGGAGACTCTATGATCAGAGGTATCTCAGGAGGACAAAAGAAGCGTGTCACAACCGGTACATGCAATTTGCAATTAAATTAAGATTTGTGCATCAAGGCCTTCGACCCTGATTGAAAAAATCTGACTGCATGTGCTGTTGAATTTTCACAGGCGAGATGCTTGTTGGTCCAGCTAAGGCGCTATTCATGGATGAAATCTCCACCGGTCTGGACAGCTCCACAACATATCAGATCGTCAACTCTCTGAGGCAGTCGGTCCACATCCTTGGTGGAACTGCACTTATCGCATTGCTTCAGCCTGCGCCTGAAACATATGAGCTCTTCGATGACATTGTTCTCCTCTCTGAGGGCCAAATTGTATACCAGGGTCCTCGGGAGAATATCCTTGAATTCTTTGAGGCCATGGGCTTCAAATGTCCTGAGAGAAAAGGTGTTGCAGACTTCTTGCAAGAGGTGAGTGATCCTGCAGAATCCTATGTACTGCACGTTCAGACTTGGAACCCAATTTGACACTGCTCTCTGTGACCACAGGTTACATCTAGGAAGGATCAGCACCAGTACTGGTGTAGAAGAGACGAGCCATACAGATACATCTCAGTTAATGATTTTTCAGAGGCGTTCAAAGCATTCCACGTTGGGCGTAAGCTGGGATCAGAGCTCAAGGTGCCATTTGATCGCACTAGGAACCATCCTGCAGCTCTCACAACGTCAAAGTATGGTATCAGCAAGATGGAGCTTCTCAAAGCATGCTTCTCTAGGGAGTGGCTACTGATGAAGAGGAACTCATTTGTTTATATCTTCAAAGTAGTCCAGGTATTCATCTTGCTTCCTGAAATCTTCTCAACTTCCAAATTCATTCAGATAGTAAATTCTGATGAATGTTCCATATTGCACCAGCTCATAATTCTTGGAACCATTGCAATGACTGTCTTCCTGCGCACGACAATGCATCGACGTAGTGTCGAAGATGGAGTGATATTTCTGGGCGCCATGTTCCTTGGACTAGTCACACATTTGTTCAATGGTTTTGCTGAGCTCGCCATGAGTATTGCAAAGCTGCCGATATTTTATAAGCAGAGGGACCTCCTCTTCTATCCATCATGGGCATATGCATTGCCTACATGGTTGCTAAAGATACCAATATCATTCTTGGAATGTGCTGTGTGGATTGGCATGACTTACTATGTCATTGGATTTGATCCAAACATAGAAAGATTCTTTCGCCATTACCTTCTGCTCGTACTAATCAGCCAGATGGCATCTGGTCTTTTCCGGCTTCTTGCTGCACTAGGAAGAGAAATGGTTGTCGCAGACACATTCGGGTCATTCGCACAGCTTGTTCTTCTGATTCTTGGTGGCTTCTTGATAGCAAGAGGTAAGACAAGTCTTCATTCACCCATTGCTTTGATTGTTCCAGGAGCATGTAATTGAGTTTTCTTTCTGCAGATAACATCAAGAAATGGTGGATCTGGGGCTATTGGTCCTCCCCTCTGATGTATGCTCAGAATGCCATAGCAGTGAATGAATTCCTTGGCCATAGCTGGCAGATGGTAATGCAGTGATTTCTGAACCAATCTAAGCTATGATCACTCTAAAATTCAGAGAGACAGCTGAGTTAACAAAGAGTGTCGATCTTTGTGCAGATTGTCAATAGGACACTTAGCAATGACACGCTCGGTGTTCAAATCCTAAAGGCCCGTGGCATCTTTGTCGATCCAAACTGGTATTGGATTGGTGTTGGTGCATTGCTTGGGTATATCATGCTCTTCAACGTACTCTTTGTTCTGTTCCTTGACTGGCTTGGCCGTGAGTACCCTCTCTGCTCAAAAGGAATGATCCACACACTTGAAAACATCTTAAGTTTGGCACTAACATAATTCTTGTAAACACAGCACTCGGAAAAGGCCAGGCCGTTGTTTCTGAAGAGGAACTGAGGGAGAAGCATGTAAACCGTACTGGTGAAAATGTTGAGTTGCTGCCTCTTGGAACAGCTTCTCAGAATTCACCTTCAGAAGGTCAGTCATAAGCAGATCCCCATGTAACATATGTCAGATAATACATGTCATTGTTGCGCCATGTAACAAGTCCATAAAAAATGCAGGAAGAGGAGAAATTGCTGGAGCTGAAACCAGGAAGAGAGGAATGGTACTTCCATTTACGCCATTGTCCATCACCTTTGACGATATCAAATACTCAGTAGACATGCCTCAGGTAAGCATAAATTAGAAGAACTGTCGTATCACCAAAATACAAACTGATAAATAGTAATTAATAATTGTATGACTCTTTGACAGGAAATGAAAGACAAAGGTATTACTCAAAATCGTCTACTGCTGCTGAAGGGTGTAAGCGGAGCCATTCAGACCAGGAGTCCTTACAGCACTAATGGGAGTCAGTGGAGCTGGTAAGACTACACTGATGGACGTGTTGGCAGGAAGGAAAACTGGTGGTTACATTGAAGGAGATATTTCAATCTCTGGATACCCAAAGAAACAAGAGACCTTTGCTCGGATTGCTGGCTACTGTGAGCAAAATGATATCCATTCTCCACATGTCACTGTTTATGAATCCCTCCTGTACTCTGCATGGCTCCGGTTGCCCCATGAAGTGGATTCAGAAGCAAGAAAGGTAGGTCAAAAACTCAAAATTGTCTTCATTCTGCTTGCTCATAAGCAACACATTGATATTTTTCATAGCAACAGATAATTATAGTGCTTGGCTAGTTGGCTAATCGGATCACTTCATGGGTGCAGATGTTTGTGGAAGAAGTCATGGAACTTGTGGAACTGACACCACTGAGGGGAGCATTGGTAGGACTGCCAGGAGTAAATGGTTTATCCACAGAACAGCGGAAGAGACTCACCATTGCTGTTGAGCTCGTGGCCAACCCATCCATCATATTCATGGATGAACCAACTTCAGGACTAGATGCGAGGGCAGCTGCAATCGTGATGAGGACAGTACGAAACACTGTGGACACTGGAAGGACTGTTGTCTGCACAATCCATCAGCCTAGCATTGATATCTTTGAAGCTTTTGATGAGGTTAGTGGCAACAACCATAAAACAAGGTGCTTCCAATGGTATTTTTTAACCCTGGAAGTATCTCTCACATGCCTTCTTGAACTCTGCAGCTATTTCTGATGAAACGCGGAGGGGAAGAAATATATGTCGGGCCTTTGGGACACAACTCATGCCATCTGATTGAATACTTTGAGGTGAGCTTCAGCACTCACCTACTAAACAAAACATTCAACTTCCAGCTAATGACATCCATGTAACCCTGCTTCTTGTATCAAATGCAGGGAATACAAGGAGTAAAGAAAATCAAGGATGGTTACAACCCTGCAACATGGATGTTGGAAGTGACCACCTTAGCACAAGAAGATATCCTTGGAATCAACTTTGCCGAAGTATACAGAAACTCTGACCTGTACCGGTATGTTCAATCAGATTAACCTCAGAATGGTGTTTATGCTTTATCTGTGCTGTGTTTCATGTCACTGATTGGGGTGCATCATTGCAGGAGGAACAAAGCTTTGATTAGTGAACTAAGCACACCACCACCAGGGTCCAAGGACTTGTACTTCCCAACCCAGTATTCACAGTCCTTCCTTACACAATGCATGGCTTGCCTGTGGAAACAGCACAAGTCTTACTGGAGAAATCCATCATATACTGCGACTAGACTCTTCTTCACAACAGTTATTGCTCTCATCTTCGGAACCATCTTCTTAAACTTAGGAAAGAAAATGTAAGTACCTTTGCTTACAGCACCAATTGAGACCTGATATATGTTGGCATATTGTGACAAAGAAACTTACTTGTAATTTGTCTTTTCTTTCAGTGGCACTAGGCAGGACCTGTTCAATTCTTTGGGATCCATGTATGCAGCAGTTCTTTTCATTGGAATACAGAATGGTCAAACTGTGCAGCCAATTGTGGATGTTGAGCGAACAGTTTTCTACCGAGAAAAGGCAGCTGGAATGTACTCTGCTCTACCCTATGCTTTTGCACAGGTAATTGGTTGTAACTGAACATTTTGGATAACAGGAAATAATTGCTCTTTTCTTTGTTCAACCTAGAGCTGAGTTCTAACAAGTTTACCTTTGAACAGGTCCTTATTGAGATCCCACACATCTTCCTTCAGACAGCTGTGTATGGTCTGATTGTCTACAGCCTGATTGGCTTTGACTGGACAGTTGAGAAGTTCTTCTGGTATATGTTCTTCATGTTCTTCACCTTCATGTACTTCACGTTCTATGGGATGATGGCAGTCGCCATGACACCAAACAGCGACATTGCCGCTATAGTCTCAACTGCCTTCTACGCAATATGGAACATCTTTGCCGGCTTCCTAATCCCCCGCCCGGTAAGTGTCCAAGAGTAACTCTTGTATTATGCTACACCTGAATCTTCTCTTTACTGTTGATGCTGAAGCAAACATGGCTGGCTTGCAGAGGATACCAATATGGTGGAGATGGTACTCATGGGCTTGCCCAGTGGCTTGGACGCTATATGGTCTTGTCGCCTCACAATATGGAGACATCACAGACGTCAGGCTGGAAGATGGGGAAATAGTGAAAGATTTCGTCAACAGATTCTTTGGATTCAAGCATGACAACTTGGGTTATGTAGCTACTGCTGTTGTTGGATTCACTGTCCTCTTTGCTTTCGTCTTTTCCTTCTCCATCAAAGTCTTCAACTTCCAGAGAAGATAAGGGAGGGCGCCATCGAAAAAAGGATGTGTTGCTTCAGATCACTTTCAGTATATAGGCACTGCAGCAATGTAAATGATGAGAGAGTGTACATGTAGCTTTTGTTTCTTTCTAGAAGTTAACGTCATTTTTTGCTTTCCGACCAGTTTGGCCTGTATTGGACAGAAAGGGCCCTCTGTGTAAATTGTATGTAGACTGTGCACAGCTGAGTTCAATATTGCAATATAATATTTTTCCATTTAATTTATACCTTTTGCCCAACTGAGACTTGCCCCAGAAATGAAGTCCATGGCAGAATAATATCGAGACAGTACTCCCTCCGTATCGGATTTTGAAGTCGTTTTTGATAGTGACACGATCTCCAAACTATAACTTTGACTTCATATTTTTGTAAAAATACTCATCACAAAGTGATATATTTATACTTTTATGAAAGTATTTTTCAAGACAAATCTATTCATATGGTTTTCATATTTTCAAACTTAACAACTTAAAAATTATTCATAATTTATGTTTCTAATGTTTGACAAAAACCTTGTCCAAAACGACTTTCTTTTTCGATACGGAGGGAGTACCTATGTAACGAAGAAGGGCATTTCAGTAGACAGATACGGCATTTCGGTAGACAGATACTTGAGGAAGTCTATAAATATTAGGAACTACACAAATAAACTGAACATTCAGAAGCTGCATCCCTCTCACTACTGACGGGCACCAAATTCTGCCACTAAAGTGGCCAGGGATCCTAAATTGCGCGAAATCCGAACCAAGTTGGTATCCCGGACAAGATAATCGAATGACTTGTCGAAATTCCTATGCAGAACCCAGAATGGTGCCCCGGACAGCGAAAGAGCCGAGGAACAGGCGGCAGGTGCGGGTCGCACGCAGCTCGCAAACCCTTCCTAAATAGCAAATCCCAAATCAACCTCTTTCCCCCCATCGCCCATCGGCAGGTTTGCTCTGTATCTAAAGCGCAGCTCAATGGAAGGATAAATCGCGAGATTACCATATCACCTGCAGCAGGCTAGTACGTAGCTCCCACTGCTTCCGCCAGCCGTTTGCCATATGCCAAGCAGGACGAGGACGGAACCGCCAGTCCACCACCGCAGACTGGGTGCGGAGCAAGCCACCGAACCGGAGAGGCAACAACGGTCTAGAGCCTCGTTACTCCGACCGCCGGAATGCTCCGCCACCGATGCCAAGTTCGCGCGGCTCTGGCGCGGCGTGGGGTTTGTTGCCCGCTGCTGGGCTTTGCCTTTACTTTTTTTTTTTTTTTTTAGAATAGGCTTTGCCTTTACTGAGGAGTGGGCGCCGGGCCGGGCTTCCGGCCGGGAGTCCAACTAGCCCATCATCTCCAGTCTCCTGGGCCTGGCGAGAGAGATTTCAGAATATGGGCTGGGCTTTGGCATTCAAGACGCTTAGATTTGATTCAAAAAAAAAAAAAAGTCAAAATTTTGCCGAAGGTTCTACAAGACGCTTAGATTTGATTTAGTTTGCTTGTTCTAAAATGACGTTAGGAAAGATGTTCTGAATCAATGCTTCTCTCGTTAAAATGAAGATGCTCATGTCATGCTTCAAAGACTATCTTAAAACGCTTTTAGATTGTCCATGTCCATGCTTACTGTTGATTTGTGATAAATGGATCCTCTGCTTCCCGCGAGTATAACTGTGCTGAACTGATTCATCTGAAAGTTTCGAAATAAGAATAATAGCTGAACAAATAGTCACAACTCAAAAGTGGTGATGTCTCGTGACCCATGTGAAACATCAAGCATTCTTTCCTCTTCTTTGGATGTGAAATCGGTTGGACATCACATCTTTATTCTCTTTTCACATTGCAATCTTACATAGGGCTTCACTAACACGAGGAAAGAAAAGTATTGGCTTCAGGAATAACTAGAAAACCAGACGCGGTTTTGCCACGTCCTCGTTGGAGCAAACCAGCCTGTGAGAACAACGCGGTTTGGAAACGGAGACATGAGCTATGAAGTTTTGATATATAGGCAACAAAGTAGCAAAAAATGAGACGTAGAAATATGCTAAACCATGGAACTAATATGTAATGTAATTCCTACTTAGTTGATATTCTATCAGATCGTGACATTTTTTTTTATCACTATCCTTAGTTATCAAACATATATACAGCAGCAAAAGTTCTATGGGAAGGATATCAAAGATTGAGCAACTAATAAAAAAAGCTATATTCTGATGTCTTTTATTACCTCTGCATCGGAGTTTTGAAATTTAATGGTATTCAGGTAGTTGCTGGCCTTTTTATTTTGGTGACACAAATGTTATGGCAATTTTAATAAATAATAAATATCATCGATTAGTATCATAATTAATATCATCGGAAAGATCTTTAGAGTTTTTAAATTTTTTAGCAATTATTTGGAGATATAAATATTGTACGTATTTTTTATAAATCAAGTTAAACTTGTGGCACACATCCCATGGCGACAAATAAAAAGGGACGGAGGGAGTAAGCTTCAATGATGCTTAAAGGTTGATTTCAAGAGTGCAGCCCCTTAGTTCATTAATAAAATTGGAATATGTTCTGTACAAAGCAGAAGGGGATACATTCGGTGTACAGAGTATTACCAATTACAGAGTATTACCAAGTTCAACTGGTCCTTTGAATTTTATAAGGGTTTTGTGTGTGTGTTTTTGAAAATTTTCAGTAAAAGGACACAAATAACCTCCTACTAAAACAGAAAGTTGCATTGGTATCAATGTCCAATGAAAAATACAAAAATGACCATGAAAAATGGTAGCTGCTCCAGAACCATAGATTTTTTCTTTTGCAAATTCATCAATAGCAAAACAATTAATTACTACTCAAGATTCCATAAATTCAAAGACCATTTGATCTCTGCAACCTAGAACTCTATAGCCTTTTATAATTGAACTTGCTTACCAAAATAACATGTTTCATATTTTAAGGATAATTGCTCTATTTGGATGTTTGACATAATGGAAATTTTTGAAGTTATCAATGGATGTTTCATTAATCAATCGAAGCCTCCAACTAATTTGTCCCACTTTCCATCAAAAAACTATATGCAAAAAGGTGGAATGAGATTTTTTTACATTGAGTTGACTCCAGTGAAAGCTACAAAACCACTCACTCCAAATATCTCCGTCTGAACACAAACCAGCCCCATTATGAAATTTGCTCCCGCGCCATTACAGCGGTGGAGATGGCCGCCCTCCACGCCGAGTCCGTCCGCCGTGGTGCGCCGCGGCACCGGGCGCCGCCCCCTCCCTATGCGTTGCGCCGCCGCCGCCCGAGGGGGGGCCTTTATGTCAAAAAAAAAAAACGATACGCCCGGAAACTTTCGGGGAGTAGCCGTTGATGGGCATAAAACGGACAGAAACCAAAAAAAGACATGCAGGATTAGATCGAGGCCAGTTTTATTTATTCGTTCTTTTAAAGATATCACCCACCACCTAGATAGAGGCAAGATGAACACACTCCAACATTATGCAAAAGGCGACACAATTTTTTTTTACTCTCTTACTCCCTCCGTCCCACGGGATGTTAGAGACTCGTGAAAATATTACACTCTCTCTCCTATGGCTATAGCAGCCTCTGTAGGTCACTCTATGGGCACCTACTTTTGCATAGACTAGTATCCGACCCTAGCCTGATTCACCGTGTTGGGCAAAGTTGCTTGCTACTCCCTCCGTCCCCAAAATAAATTTAATTTGCAATTTTTATAAATAATAAATATTATTGATTAGTATCATAATTAGTATTAATCTTTGAATCTAGTTTTTTAACAAAAATTCGGACATATAAATATTGCAACGTATTTTCTACAAATTGAGTCAAACTTGATGACGAAAACCGGAAGCGACAGTTATTTTGGGGACGGAGTAGTACCTTGCATGATTCAGATAATTCTGACCTCTAATCGATATCGAAAGTACTTAGGAACAGTGGATGGTTTTAGCTACTCCCTCTGCCTCAAATTAAATCAATATCTAGAGTTATTCTAAATTAAATTATTTTAACTTTGACTGTCTTCATAGAAAAGATCACCAATATTGATGACATGAAATATGTAATATCATTAGATACACTATAAATTATATTTTTTATAATATACTTATTTGGTGTCATGGATGTTCTTACATTTTATGTCAAACATAGAATAATTTAGCTTAGGGTGATTCTAGAAATTCATATATTTTGAGATAGCGGTAGTACTCCATCTCAAAATAAATGTACATCTCACTTATTGAGTAGTCAAACTTTTATAAGTTCATCCAAATATATAAAAAATATTAATACTTAGATGTGTAATATACATCAATAGATTAGTTCTGGTCATGTGAATACACTTTTATAATAAACTTATTTGAAAATATAAATATAAATATTATTTTCTATGTACCCAGTCAAATTTAAAAGGAGTTTGACTTCTCAAAGTGAGATGTGCACTTATTTTGGAACGGGAGAAAAGTTTCAAGAACTAAAAGTAAAACTGTCGCACTTATTTTGGAACGGGAGAAAAGTTTCAAGAACTAAAACTATCTCATAAGCAAGTTTTCTCATCTTTCCCTTTTTCCTCCAAAGGACGTAAAAATGCATTTATTTTTAATAAGATGATGTAAAACTGCAAATTTTTTAAGAGACGGAATTGGTAATTTAATTATGGAAACCGATGCCGCACTGGTCAAGCAAGTCATACTGTCTGAAGATTTTCGCAACTCAATGGCGGGTGGGCTTGTGGATGAACTGCGGCTCCTTGTGAATGCAAATTTCTTTAGTTTTCGTTGTTCTTCAGTTCTTAGAGATTGTAATAGAGTTGCCCATGAATTGTGGCAGCTGTTGGGTGTAGTTGTGTCGAAGGGAGTGAGACGATTATCAGTTCACTCCCGGAGCACATTGCTGTACTGTACTCGTTGCTGAAGAGTCTTCAGCTTATGAGTAATGAAAGTCACCTTTTTTTTAAAAAAAAACTATGATATTAAAGTTAAAATGAAATGAATATTGACGAATCAAGAAGATCGATAGCGAGAGTGCATCATAATTTCATAAGCAAAAGCAACAAACCACTAACCACCAAACACTAACATACAGCCACACATCTGTGATCCATCTACTGAACGATGAAGTTCTGTAATTCTGCATGCCTTAGTCTTGCAGATGCAGAAGCACCTACAGGCCAGTAAGTTCATGAAAGTATAAGGTAGTGCGATAACACAACACAAGAAGCCTATGTACACACAAGGACTGTATATGGTACCAGCGCTCTGGCATTCAATCACAGATTTACAGTCACAAGAACAGAGTTTCATTGAACTCACTGACAGTCACAGATACTGGGGTAGCTAGCAGCTAGTAGCTCACTACGGTTAACCGTTAACGTAGCGTTAACGCTTCAACTGATCACATTTATATATACAGCATGTTTTATTTCGACAAACAGCTCGATCCAGATTGATCGCAATTCTTCACAACCGAAACGTAAATCCACAACAAATCGATCATGGAGCGGCGACGGAATTGGTTGAACCGACCTTACTCGTCCTTCTTGCCGCAGCAGCAGAAGCACTCCAGGCAGTGCTCGCAGGCCTCGTAGCAGCAGAAGCAGCAGCAAAGCATGAAGGCGCTGCAAGCAAGGGAAAAAAATCTGTTCTGTTCAGCATGATCCATCTTACAAATGAATTTTAAATTTGTTTTGATGATTGCAGAAATTAAAGCATAAGATTGTGCAGATTCTGCAGATGCAGAACAACGCTTGCTTATCGAGTAAATACATCTAGATTGTGGTGGTGATCTTACTGACCAGGCATAGAGGAAGCCCTTCTCCTCGTGGCGCTTCTTGACATGTTCCATGGCTGACAGCTTCCGGTCCTCGCTCTGTGAAGGCTCATCCATTGTCGCCTCGCCGCCTCTTTCTTCCCCACAGAAGCGAACACTACAATACAGTGAAAAGAAGAGAGGGAGGTGTAGCTTGTTCTTGCAGAGACTTGCACCCGTTCTAGTGTGCTATATAAGAAGGCTGGCTAGAGCATGCGGCTTACGGCTTACCTAACCTCTTGCTGCTGTTTCAACATCCATTGACAGTGCACTATTTCATTTAGAAATAGCATTTGGCTATTGATCGTGCATCATTGTTTCATTTAATATTTTCTTTTCTCCGTTATCGTAGCGATAAGCTGGATCATATCGCAATCATCGTGCTCCCCACCAATTTCAAGCGATGGTCACGCAGAATGCTCGCCAGGAGATACCTTGGGAAGATGCCCTCAAAATGTCACCGTGAGCTAGATAGGGATGTGTAGGCGGCCGGTGTGGATAAGTAGGCCTTTGACAGTGCATTGGCTCTTGCATCAGGCTGTGTGCAAACTATGCAAAGGCTGGAACAAGTTTCCAATTCCTAAAAAGATGCTCTTGCAAGTTGCAACGAATGGAAATGAAAAGGTAGTATGCCCCCTTAAGATACCGCATCATTTGGCTTTAGACTTTGAGATCGTTTTTAGGCTTCAAAAGAAGCTGTCATTTTTTCTTATTAATTAAGGGGGCAAGGAAGGGACTCGGCACCAACAGGTGAAGGAATACGATTGGGATTCAATGTGCGGAAATGATCCGCAACATCAGCTAATTTGCGTGATCGACTTATGAATTTCAGTGATCCGAGCTGTCACTCTGTTACTTTGTGGTGACAATTTTATTGCAGCAAAAACAGTCAAATCACAGGACAACGACTGATATGAATTTTTCTTCTTTTCAGAAACTCGTGGAACATTGTGCAGAACTAAAATATTACAACTTTGACATTTTAACGACATAAAAAATAAAATAAAATAAAATGTCATATGATTCAGGTTGGTAGGTAGTTCATATGTCTGCACCATGAATTCTTAAGGGTACTAGGTAGGCTCCTGATTAAATCAGTCATGAAGCACAATCGAAGGTCGAGATTTATCATGATGACATGTCACCAAATAAATGAGTGATAGCTCCTTGAAATATATCATGAAAGCAAAAATGAAACATGAATCATTTATCACTTCCTTATATTCTAAATTTCATTTTTGTTTTCAGACGTTATTTTCAGTGACTCATCTGTCCCCAGTCTCCACTGCCTGTAAGCATCAATCTCAGTGACAGTGTGAGGCTGTGAGCACCAGCAATATGAAATGATGTGGCCAATTAATATTAGGAGGTGTGAGGTGTCCTTTGTGCAACAGAGCCAAACATATCGCACAAATCAGATGAGCTGCCGTGTGTAGTTGCATAACATGACTTAATTTTTAGGCATTAAACCGGTCAGGGTTTAGAGAATATCTATCGCATCAGCATATATATATATCTCACTTCTGGTCTTATTTATGGAGAACACGAATGTTGCCTACGGTACCTCGTCTGTTTATTTTGACTGAGTTGAACAGCACTACTCTAGTGTCCACAACATGATTTCACCATGTTTCGAACACAAGGTTTGTGTAGGAATTTCCCCAAAGGAATTAAAATCCAACTGTTAATTATTATGTACTGTATTTTGAACGGAAACAGCTGATTCCAACTAATTTAGTTGCGTGAGACGAATCTTTTGGGTGTGAATGACAATATTTACCACAAACAAATGTCCAGACCATTCAATTTCAAGTCCTAATTACATAGTTTTGTAAAAACAAATTTGGATGTCTATTTCCAGACCATTCTTAATTCTTGAAACAAAAATTTTAAAAAAGTCACCCTTCTAGGCTGGTCGAGTTTTATGTTTACACACCATCTGAACTTGTCAATCACTTACCTCTGGAGCAATGACTATTTTGGTGCCTTCCTTTTTTTTTTTTTTTTTTTTTTTTTTGGAATTTTTATCTTTGACTTTGGTTTCTTAAGCTGGAGCACTGTCAAATGCCGGCACTTCAGATTTGCACGAAATCTGCTCCAAGACTGCCACAACTTGTATTGATGCATCAAAAAAGGTTGATGTGGACATGCATGTTTATCAACAAAAATCATGATTTGGTTGTAAAATGGATTACAAGTAGTACACATACCTGATGGTGATGGAATCTATGTTAACAAATCAAAATGCACCAAATGCAGGTTTGCTGATTAAGGACAATGTGAAAACTTTTATATAAGCAGATGGCACAATACAAAGATTAACGTTCGTTATCTCTGACTCATTTGTCATCGCATATGTGTCAATTTTAGAGAAAAGGATACTGCTGCACCTATCACCATGGCTTACAGATCACGTTAAGCTGCCCATTCCAGTTCACTAAAGCCACAAGCTTCAATCGATTACAAGAATGGCGAGCTGGGCAGCAACCCACATTTGACGAGGCCATCCCACATTTGACGAGGCCATAGAGTAGAAGGCAGGAGAGGAAACTTGGAACACCTCAACTTATTTATATATGAACAATTATATACAAGATAAAGCACCAGGATTCAGGAATATGTTTCTCTGATATGCTATCGCACCAGACTTGCTGCTCACTGTGGCTTACAGTGTAGAGACAACATTAGGAGGTGCCCACTTCAGCATCATACTCGAACAGCTAGTCTGCTAGAACAGTATTTATGTACACCAGGTAGTCTTTGGTGAAATTGAAGAATTGCATCTAGCAACCAAAGTTTATTTAACAAAATATCAACCCAAAGTTTCCTACAAGAAGATGATATGGGAAAAGAAAGCAGCAGTACATGCACCACAGAAATCTTCTTCGTTGTTTCACCTTCTTTTCTTCCTGCCTTAATCTAGGTCTTGTAAGCTGCATCATAACAGGATGACTTGCTGTCCAGTCTGTTCCAAACACAAAGCACTAGTTCCCTAGCAATCTAGTCGTGAAGCTAAACTTTGCCAGCTTAGACTGTAGTTAATATTCCCATGGCATTGGTTCTCTTTGGCCTCCACATGGTCCGAGCCTTCACAATGGTATGCCCTGACTCAAGGCACAGAAGATGCTCACACTGATAGCTTGTTTCTCCTAACCCATCGGTGCAGTCACTGAACACTGTGGTGTGTGACTGCAGCACACTGTCCTTACTGCACTCCCTCTTATAGTCTAGGACAATACTAGCCAGTTCATGATTCTCAAATATGGGGATTGGAGCACTCTGGTGGGAAAATGGGTGCAAAAAATCAGAGGATGGTGAAAATACAGTAAATAAACAAACACTAACCTTTCTGTCAATGGAGAAGGTAAACACAAGGCAACGGGATTATGTAAACTAGAGAAATGCCCAGTAGCACAAGCAAAAGGAAGAGCTCAATTATAACAAAAATCCTAGGACTAAATAAGCAGGGAAGGCAAACTTTCAGTAAATTATTCTGATTTCTACATCCTGCAAACCCAAGACTAGACTAAGAATTTGCATAAGAAACTGCAAACAGGAATTCCAGTTTCAAGTTTCAGATCAAGGGAACAAAAAGAAATAAAAACATATGATGGTGTACCCAATGACCAATTGAACAGATTATTTATCTGAAAATAGCATTACATGACCTCTTCATGCAAAAAGAGCATGCCACATTTTAGGAAATAGTGTATTCAGACAGACAACTGAGCTATTGAACAGCATCACGAGTATCAACAACAATCGTGCCTTTTAAATTTTGAAAACAGCTTGATTTTGAAATGTAGCAAACATAACAAATACCATGATTTCTTTATTCTCCATCAAGACAAACAAGTTAGGCATACATCGCAAAAAACAAAAAGCAAAAAGCCAGATAGGAGGATCAAGGCCCTATTTGCCAAGGCAATGACAGGCAGCAAAAGGACCTCGTTCTACTTATACATCAAATAGGATGCCTTACATCAGAGGAAGTCATTAAATCATAGTGTTTGAATATGATAAATGCTCCAAAGAAAATTGATTTTATCACCTGCCATCTGCCAATAAGTTAACAGGCTTAACGGCAAAGCAAGTGATCAAAATAATTACCAACAATATATAAACTACTCAGACCCAAAATTAATAGAGCAATCAATGTTATGTACATTGCAAATACCAATTTGTTAATGTCAAGGATCCAGTCATAAGGATCTTAACATAAACAGAACAACATAAAGACACATACAAAAAGTAATATTGTTTTTACCTCAAGAATCCACCCAATGTATCTGACATTGTTGACATGCTGGTTTAGATCAAGATCAGCCCATCGAGGCTGCATTATGTTACATACCAGCAAGCATAAATAAATTACATAAGTAACAAACACTACCAACAATAGCATAAGACACCAACTTATGATGTGTGCAATACTTACAGTCAAACCCCTTCTGACATATTTTCTAGGCATGGCTTCACCATTTCCTGGCAATTTTGGAAGTTTGCGGTTGTCCTCATCTGCGATAGCGGTGCGCTCAAAAAAATATGGTGCTATTTCAGTCCTCACTTCATCAGGAATCCTCGCGAGTTTTCTAGTATGCCTATGCATCATAGCCCATTTACTGTTCATCTCAGCAAAGAATGAGGAACAAATATCAGCAAAATGCAAATGGCCAAACAACAAAATTCTAACAGGTTATGGATCTTTACAGTAAGAACAAAAATGAATGAATAAAACAATAGCAATATGACAGTGAGGACCGTCATGTAGTAATTTGTCTGCTGTAATGCTATTAATTTAAACGAGCACAAAGTCAAGATTAAACCTTGTAGCCCTCAATATAGTCTGGCCTGTGTTGCAATCATGTAAATGCCAATCTCGACGCATTCCGTTTTTACCATGACCACTGACCCATGTATCTATACCAACTGTATCGCCCCTGAATAAAAATTTTAAAACATTCAATTTTAAAAAAATAACAGAGCCTTAAATTACCCAAATGCAACTAGGATAATGAAATGCATGGTGAAACAGATGAGTTGTAACATATATCATCTTTCAAAGTTATTATGCTATTAATAAGAAGAATAATTTATTGGTGACTTTTTCCAAACTAACTTTTCAATTAAAGCAGATATCAACCAACTACTTCTAAATATCACTGTCACGATTATCATCAACGACTTTCAGGCCCCCAATTTCTCCCAAGAGTACTTCACACCCAGATTGTCACCTAACATCATTATCTCATTTCCAATCAAACTTTCTGAAGCCACCGAACAGATCTCAAACTTAGCCACTGAACGGATGAGCTATCACTTAAGTAGAGCCAATTCAGTTTGAGGACTCAAATAACCAAAATATTTTGCAGTCTGTACCAGCATGGATACTGCTCCACCAGCACCTGCATCTGACTGACAACCCAGAACAAGTTCCGTTTGCTCATCTCTGGTGTTGAACCAAAGCCATCACCAAGAAGCCCAGCGCTCTTGACATGATTAAGGGCTGTCTCCTAAACTCAGAAAAAGGATCAAAAAACCAATATGAGCATCCAAAATGAGCACCTTACAACACAATCAGACGCTATTGCCTCACATTGCTCACCTGCAAATGATTCATCAGCGTCTCTATGGATGCCGTCTTGTCAGCCCCAATCTCATAGGACCGGATGGAGAAGTCCTGCCGGAACACCTTCCCGTTGAAGCCGAACGTGTCAATGAGCATGTCGGGCCGCTTGGGCTTCCAGTCAACCAGCGTCCACTGCCGCTCGGCTGCCAGGAAGATGGTCGTGATGGCCGCGAGCAGCACGCTCCAGTCCGGCAGCTGGTTGTAGAATGTCCTCGGGGCCGAGGAGCGGGACGACGCGTCGTCCTCGCCGTCGGTCACCGCAGCCTTGCCGCCGCTGTTCACCTTGGGGACGGCGGCGTGCACCCGCGCCCTTGCTGAGGACCTCACCGCGCCCACGTTTGCGGCGACCCCACTCATGTCTAGGTTGTCTTTGGACCTACCCGGGGCGTTCTTGGGCGCCGAAGCCGGCACCGGGAAGAACGCCGACGAAGCGACAGAGGCGGCCATGAGAGTGAGTTACGGATGGATGCGGCCGCACAGCTCCCGCGCCCGGTCAAGTACTGCTCGGAGAACTCGAACCGGATTTCAGAGGAAAACAGCCTGATTTTTGAAAAAGATGGCAATTTTATGATCATTATGAATCGATTGCAGGGGAAGAAATCTTTGAACTGAAACTTCCCAGAATCCTGGAATATGGAGAAGGGACCACTGGTCCACTGTTGCTACCGATTTGTCAACGCAAGCTCTTGGAGTAAACAGTAAAGCAAGTTGAAAAAAAAAGTTAGCATGCTGATAAAAACCTCAGTCATACTGATCGAAGAAGCAAGACTTTCAGCTGAGTTGCTATTTCTTTCCAACAAAACCAACTAAAATCGTCGGGGGGCCAAAGGGAAACGTTTATATATCAGGGAAACGATCCGGTAGAGTAGATGGTGATGGAGAAGGAGCCGCGGAGACGAACCTCACGATCGAGTTAGGGGGGCGCCGGGGCGCTCCCTCCTCCCTGTGGTCGCGCCGCCGCCATTGGTCACGCTGATCGCTGCGGCGGGGTCGCGAGAGCTGCTGGTGGGGGAGCTCCGGAGCTGCGCTGAGTGAAGAGGCGAGGAAACTGGACGCACGCGGTGGGCCGCTTCTGAATGGCTTGGCCTGCCCTCGGTCACGGTGGTGGGCCGCGGCCTTTATAAAACGTTATACTCAGATTCGTCTTGTTGCCAATTGACGACTCTATCCTCATTGGGCAATGGTGGACTCCGGAGTCAACAGTCAAGTCAGAGGGAGAATCTGGGATGGAGAGGATGAGCTGTGTCGTGTTGCACGTGTCTGAGCGGCACTGATAAAAAGAATCAGCGATGGACATCTCGCGGTCCGAATCTCTCGTCTCTCGGGATTAGCACCGCTCGTCGCTTCCAATTCTATCGTGCTACTCGCTCTATCCTACAATATAATCATATAAATATTTAATATATTTTTCATTTCTTCTCTCTTATCATTTTAAATTATAAATTTTTCTGCCTACATGGCATCCTATTTAAACTTTGAAAAATTTAATATTTTAAATTATAAGACATTTAATTTTTCATCTTAAATTTAAAATAATCATATAAAAAAAGTCAAATTTAAATTATTTTAAAAAAAATTTTTATATTAATAAAACAAACAACAACAAAAAAGTGATATTTTATGTAACTTTTTAAATAAAATGAGTGGTTAAACTTATGGTAAAAAAAATTAAACGTCTTATAATTAAAAACGGATTTAGTAGTAACTAGGTAGACAACATAGTCTATATAAATTATACTAGCTCTATTCGATCGACTGATAAGTTGAAAATGACTAATTTTTTTTAAAAAAATCTTTATTAAAACCACTGATGAGCTGAAGTGAACGGTGTGTTCTAAATTTTGCATAGTTACTATGTAAATCTACAACCAGCATACTCCCAATGTTTTTCTATTTTTCTCCTTTAAAATCATTTTCTGCACCTTGGGTAACTCTGCTAATGTGATGCCATATTAGAGGGAGGTAAATCAAACAAAATTGAAAGTCCAGGGGATAAATAAGACTAGAAATATTTTGAAAAATTATTTAAAAAACATAAACTAAAATTTGAAAATGTATCCAAATATTTTTTTACATAAAAATAATGCTACTAAAAATATAAAGTTTGGTTGGTTTAATCTTAGAAAATTAACAAAATATTTCTTTTGCCTCAAAAAATTATGAAACTAGTTTCATTGTGTCATTAGGAACATATTTGGCATTGGTCCCCTATTCTAGATGGCTTTTTAAAGTAGTTGTGTTAGCATGTGTGGTTGCATGTAGTGTCGCACATATGTATGCTCTTGTTGCATATTATAATTGATCTACCCTAATAACCAAGTGACTTAAATGACAACATAAGTGTTCACTATGATTCGTATAATTTGATTCTAGCTGCACAAACATTATGAATCATGCTAAGATTCATAATTCATTATATTAGTAATTAATTAATTTAATAGTTTTATAAAAAATATTAAATGAAGGGTGCATGCATCATGCATGTA